>JAUZNJ010037474.1:0-11442 GCA_034780135.1 Jordanella pulchra | reverse complement strand
AGGCTTGTCCGGAGGCAAGGTTGTGTGGGATGGAAGTGCTTAGACAGCTTTCTGGCTGACTGGCTCATTAAAAACAAAATAAACAATAGTAATATAAATAAAGAATGTTTTTTCATTGCATTTATGCAGTCAGCCCATGGCAAAGAACAAGTCTAATATTTATAATGCATACAGTTTTTGTCAAATTATTGATTTTCGGTACAATGACCAAACACTGAGATCATTTAAACTATACCACCACATACACCCACCCACAGAGTAAAATATTCAGTCTTTCTACTTTATATGTAAAACATAATTTTTAGTGGTACAGTGTAATACATTGTTTAAAATTAAAATATAAAGATAAAAGTTTTCTACTACATACTTTGTAAAATAAACATTTTAATCACATTTATCCTCCCAACACTGTTTGATATCACTCTGTATTTTGCCAGCTGGGGGATTGCCAATCTGGAAAAATGGAGACAAATATGTACGCAAGAAGGAGGTAGGTGTTCTACATGAACCTACACCTACCCATCAAGGCAAAAGCTTAACAGGAGGGGAAGGAAGGGGTTAATTGGGTATATACATGAAGGATGGTTTTGATTTTTCAAATTACCTTAAGTATTTCAATTTATATTCTTAATCTCCTTCTGTGTTATGAAAAAGATAAGTTCTAATCTGATAAGTGTTACTTTATCAGGGGCTTGTCTGATGTGGCACACTGGAAAATGAACATGTGTAGCGGATGTCAATTTTGGTCAAGAATTTCAGGATGTGGTCAAAATGTATTTTTATCTGACTATCAAATGTGGAGATCTGTGGTATGAAGATGTAAAAAATGATGAAGTTTTTTTTTGTTGTTGTAATGTTTTGACCTAGCCCTTAAAAGAAGATGTTCCTGGTAGGTCAGTTTCTGTGCTGTCAGGCAAGAGTCTTAAAAGTACTCATCAGGATACTGCCAGATTTCTCAGTGCCTCTTAACTTGTCCATTTATTCAGGGAAGGTAACAGACAAAGATCACATTCAGAGATGTTACAAGAGTATTAATGTTCAAGATGAATCTAAGTTGGTGTTGAAGTTCATTTAGTCGTTTACTGATTAATATGAGGTTGGGGAGAGAAGTTGGACATGCTGTCTGGGGGGGGGGAGGCAATCTTCTTGGTGTTTGTTGAGTGAGTATGATGACAGGACTTTGAAGGTCAGTGGAAGGTGATACACAAAAAGGTCATACACAGCAAGATGAGTTACTCAGTTAGAGGGTTTGATAACAAGGCCCAGTGAGAATCCCTTATTGCAAGAGGGACTAATCATGAGTAGCTTTAAGTTGAAATAGTCCAATAGAGGTTTGAAGACAAGGCCACTCGCCAGTTATGTGAGTTTATGTGTGTTGGGATCATCATTATCCATAGTAGGTTGTACAGTGTGAGACAAGAAAATTATGGATATTAGAGAGAAAAGGTGGTTGTGTTTTTTTTTTTTTTTTTTTTTTTTTTAAGAGCAGTATATGAGGGCTATTTTTTTTTAAAAAGGATGAAAAAAATGCATGAATTTTAAAATGGCAAAGGTTAAATTTTGCTCAAATGTAGTACAGTGCGGCCCCCACTTCGGCTAGTAGTACAACTCTACTACTAGTTACATTTACTTAGTTACATTTACTTAAATAACTTTTTTTTTAAAAAAAGTACTTTAGTAGTAGTTTTACAACACTGTACTTTTTACCTTTACTTGAGTAAAAATATTTTATAGTATCGCTATTCTTACTAGGGTAAAATGTCTGACTACTCCATCCATTGTAAGTAACTTTAGTTAACGAAAACAAGCTTATTTTTAACAAACCTGCTAAATTGAGAGCCACACTTTCTTCTTTTTTGTACTCAAAGCTTATTGGTTAAATTTTATTTTCCATCTGCTAAGTCTGCAGTGTCATTTGGAAGCTGAATGAAAATACAGCAAACAGTATAGTGTTTTTAGGAGTGATCTCTGATATTGTAATAATGCTAAACGGTTGTGCGAACTGGCCTACATAATCTTTGATGTTATTAAGGCTTGCAGACAAGCTCTGACTGTTGAAATGTATAATGGATCATTTCTTTTCTATTTTAATTGCCCTGTTTTTTTTGCTCTTCGGTCTGATAACCACAAACATCAATATCACTGTGAAAAATGTTTTTTTGGTCAATGAGCTCCTACATATCCTGTCCTTTGTTCTGTGCAATTAAGCGTTCTCAGTTCAAAATGTTTTGAATCCATGGTCCTAGCTGCTGATGTATTGTGTGCAACTGTTTTTTGGTCAGTACATGTTGGTTGTGCAATCATTTTTGTTACTTAGTGTCACTAGTGCTACCTTCTAACCCTGCAGGGTGCTCAGGTGAAATTCTCTTGCTCCTCTGTATCCCTGATGACCATAAGCTCAACCACCTCTGGTGATCTCTTTATTTTAATAAAGATTCTTGCAGTATGCTGTCCACATTGACAGAAATTCCCCTTGCTTCTTCAAGATTCCAGTCTTTCTGGCAATGTCACTGTACATCTTGGTAGGATGCTCATTGATGTAAACAATACTTCCCTTCTCTTCTTTTTTTAAGTAGAACTGTATGTACTTAATGTTGAAGAACCTTATGGTGACAGGAATAGTTACTCCTAAGCAGGGGGTGGCAAGCTTTGATGTGCTTACAGTTCACTTAGGTCCCATGAGACTGGAGAGTCATCCACCTGTTGTTCAGTGGACTCACAGTCCAGATCTCGTGGTTCCACTTTGTTGTCAGCAACTGCTGCTTGAGTGTATGATCGGGGTTTAATTTGTAGTTCGGGGATGATAACATCATCTATCGTTATACTGTATATTGTTCCAGGTCAGAAAATCTGTTTCCCAGGTATGCAATCCTCTTGTTCTTCTCAGCATTTTGATGGCATAGAGCTTTAACCTATTTAACAGCCTGAAAGGATAAACTCTGCTGCGACAAAAATGCAAGGTTTTTTTCAGAAATGTTGTGAACCTCCTCTGCTGATGGTGTCTTATTTGGTCCCATGCTGCGATTAATACTATTATAGTTTTTTATCCTTGCAACAAGAACTCAAAAAAACGCACTCCTAAAATGTATCCCCCCCACCGAGAAAAAAAAAAAAAAAAAAAAAAAAACGAAAGACAAAAATAAAAACCTATTTTACATTCAATTGCCATTTTTTTGGGTTTCTGCATCATAGAGGTTGTATGATTATTGAATTGAATTCAACTTTATTGTCATTGCACTCTCACAAGTACATATCAACGAAATGTAATTTGCATCTATCCAGAAGTGCTATACAAGATATAGATATTTACTTACAGGTGTAAAAGGATGGTTAAAAAATAAAATGTTCTGTACAAATATAATATAAATATAAATGTGGGAGGTATATGCACATATACAGATTATGCAGATTGTGCAGAATATACAGGAATGTTACAGGAATGGATTGTATATGTATTAGTAGGTTTATAATAAGATAGATAATGGTAAATAAGGGTTATATACAGATCATGTATGTGTGTGAGGGAACAGTTGTGCATTAAAAAGCTATAGTTAATTCAGATATTTTCAAGAGGCCAGTTCCACTGTTGTTGTTAATTAAATTCGGACAAAATCAAACAGAAAGACATCAAGGAAAGTCCCCATATCTAAATGATATATTTCAGCAATACTCTTTATAGATGGATGGTACATCCTCTTCATTTCTATAGCACAAGTCTCATGATGTATCAGAAGAGAAGTGTATTGCTGCACTGACTGTTGTGGATATGCCCAACACACTATTTTTCTCCCATCCCAAATCAAAAGGATAAGCAGCTAAAGGCATAAATTCTCTTTTAACCTCCTTTTACGCTGCTCAGGGAAATCCCTTCAACAAACTTATAAGAAAGTAGATCACAGACCCTTACAATTAGAAAAGAAGCAGTCGGGAAGCAACTAAAAATGTTAGAGGAAAACACTGTAGTGAAGTTATTACATGTATTCTGTAAGCAAGTCTATTATTTAAAAAAACGCTCTGTCCTCCGTAATCCTCAGAAATTACAAGCTATCAAGGTGTGATAATGTAAAAGGGGCATGTTATAAACCTCACATCTGCCTGTGCAATTAAATCCTTGTTTGGTTTCAGTTCAGTCAGGTAATAAATATTTCAGTTGTACAATAGAACCTGTAGAATAGAATTCCCTGTATTGTAGAAAATATAGAGTAGAAACTCAAAGTGGCCTCATTAGAAATATACAAAATCTCTGTCTTCTAATAAAATACCTAAAAACTGTGACTTCAAAAAGTAACAATTTATAATTTACAATGTCGAGACTAGTGCTATATCACCCCCTTTCTAAAATTTACCAACCCTTCAAATTTTTAATTATAACAAAGCATGTAAAAAAGCTTTTTATCAACAAAGATCTATTCAGCTATAAAGAAACATTGGCTTGATGATTTCTAAGTTAGCAAAATGTGGGCCCAGTTGCTGTCCTCAGCTCACTGGCTTACAGGCTTCTGTGTGGTGATACCATATGGTCTTCTATAATGAGGAGGTTTTTGGGTGCTGGTAACAGTGTTCCACTCTCACTTCCTCTCCCCACAGGAAGAAGTTCCCTCCCAACTCATAAGGAATTCACTGCACATTGTTGGCCCACTTTGTTAACGAAAGTCTTCTTGAATCATTGAAGCTGTGAGTCTCTATTTCAGTCAATCCTCTGTGCACTCCAGGAAGCTTATTAGCCAAGCCAAGGCATTACAAAAGGATTGTAGAAAGAGAGCAGCAATTTTCTAAAGCTCTATACAAGGTGCTGGTTTATTATCAAACTCATCCTAACCCTTAAACCTAAGCCAAGACAATGTGCTGGTAAGAAGAGGTATTAATTATTCCCCCCCCCCCCATTCCTTTTAAACATAATTTACAATCACCATCCCCTCACGACACACACACTCATACTCAGCACAGTTGGGGAGATTTAATGTACAGTAATTATCAGAAACAAAGACATCCTAAATATTCATACCATTTAACTTCTTATCTAGATACAAAACATTATCGCATTATCATCTCTGCTTAAAAACTCAGCTAAAACTTGAACAACTTCCACAAGTGCAATTTTTATAAGTGCAACTTAATGCCACATTAATTAAATATTATGCAGGCATCATTAGTGCCTTGCAAAGATATTAGTTCACTTTCATTATTGGTTTTCTTTAAGCAACCATTAACTTTGGTGTACTATTGTCTCAGTTTCATGAATTGAAAAATCATATTATTTAAGCATAGCTGCAAAGAGCAGGTGAACAGATTCAATGATTTCAGAATTTAAAAAATTATTTGGGGGATTTCCCTTCCCACTTTCCAATGTCTAATCTTTTTGCAGATTATGGGAGACTTAAATCCCAACAGATCGGTTACAGAACAGGTTACAGTGGTTCATTGGTAGTACCTCTTGCCTTGCAGCAATGATGTTTTAGAGTCTTTCTACCAAGAGTCTGTTTGTTTTTACCATGCATAAATTGTTTTTTTTTCCAACTGTCAGCTGATTAAAAGAATCATTTTAGGTACTTAATGCATTGATGTTGCTACTAAGTAAAGGTAGTGGTGATATTAAAGCATCATATTAGTACATTTTTTTTTTGATATATAGATATATACAAAAAAAGGAATACATCTTAACAAACATCTAAAGATTAGAGAGGGCTTTAACATTTTAACTCATCATAATAATGAAAGGGCCAATTCTTATCTAAATTACCAATATCCAACCACAATATTTTTCTCAATTCCCTGGCTGTTATCTCCAAACTAGATAACCCCAAAAAGGGTATGTCTCCCCTTTTAAACAGGGCAGATGAATAACATTTTCCCTCCACTATGTCCATAAATAAGCTAGTTGAATGAATTAGCCAATTTATTTCACATTTAAGCAGTTAATTAAGTGGTGCATTATAAGGAGCTTGAGAGCAGGGCACGTCCATTTTTGGCTTGTCCAATGTGCTGCTAACCCAGCCGTGACATTAAGCATCCCTCATTAATGTTAAATAGACCAGCATCACCACTGGACTTAAGAATAGCACTCACTCATCCATATGCAAAGACAGAAGTGAAAGCTTACACACTCAATATTGAAGAAAACAGTAAACAACTTGAAGACACAGAGATAGAGCTGGGTTCAAGGTAATGGAAGTGTGCTTAAAAAGGTGAGGAGGTTTTACTTCTACAAATCCACCAATGCATTATTAACACTGAACATTGTAACCCTGGGTTTACAATGATTAGTTTCTATGCCTGCTCTGTCGTTCGTCACAAACTTTGCCATATGGCAATCCAAGATAAATGTGTTTTTAACAGGGTTTCAAGACTACTGCTGGTAAGAGTGGGTGGATTAAATTAAATACAGAGACCTAAGATTGTAGAAAGGATACAATGTAAAACTGAGCTTGGTAAGAAAATTAAGATTGAATGAAACCAAATAAATGGGAAGTCAGATATAGTGGAAATCTTTAGATTTTTTTTAGAAAAAGAAAAAGGGAATAATTTATTATTCTGGATAGAAGGAACTAAAAACAGTGCCGTAAAGAACTAATGGATATGATTAGGATTATGCTTTATCATTAATATATACTCTTGTTGGGCCCTAATATTACCTGCTTGTTAAATGTTAAAGCTAATGTTTTCTCAAGCAGTTTATTTAGTTAAAACAGTCTATATATCGGGATGAAGAGTAAACATCTTCATTATGTAGGAAATAAGGGTTTGGAAATAAAATGGGAGCACACAGATAGAGATGATAATTTTTTAACAGTCAGTTGGATTGTCCTTGATCTAAAAACACTCTACTATCTTGAATAGGCTGTAGCCAGTGATGTCTCATTATTTACAAAATTAAGCCTCATGCAACATTGTTGTCGTAAATGAACGTGACACGTCACATTCAACAAATGTTCTTAACTTCAGTAAATGATTGTAAATGATCCTCGTAAAAAATTCTTGCAATCCACTTTTGGATACAAGAGTGTGCATTCCCGAGAAATGTAGATCTGCATACAAATTCCCATGCCTCTGTGAATAAATATCATGTTCATTAAAAGAAATTATGTTGAAGATAAAGAAAAAAAAAACTTCAAAGGTTCATGGATCAACGTTTTGCTGACTGACTGCTGTGTAGTGGAAAATAAAGGACCAGTAAAAAGCCAAGCAGTGGGGAATAAGTAACAAGAGCTGTAAATGTTGTGATTGCGCTGTTACAGAAGTAAAAATAAAAAGAATAAAAATAATAAAAAAAGAAAATCTATTGATCTGAAAACAGCCAATTTAAACTATTGATGGAGGCAAGATGTACAACGTATGATGTAAAATAAGCTCGACATTAACCTACACAACACAACTGTTAAATTTCCTTTTACTACACAGGGACACGTGTTCTGCACATCTCCAGACCAGGTCTACCATCCCTTCATCTACTCTCCATCTCTCTAATGCATAAACAAATATAAAATGTTGATAACAAACTAGCTTGACTAAGTCAGACAGACCAAAATATTCCACATTTAGTATAATACCACTCAGGTGCTGTAGCAGAAAGGCTGACAAAAATGTTCCACATGCTCTAAAAAAATTAAGTGATCAAAAGTGTCAAACGCTGCACTGAATATGATTTGTTCTCCCACAGTCTGCACTTATTGAAGACCTTTATTAGGGCAGTGTCAGTATTGTGGTTGGCGCAAAACCTGACTGGACATAAGACATCGAAGTAGCTGGTCATTGTTAAGAAGGGATTTAAATGTTAAAAAATAAAACTTTTTAAATAATCCTATTGATGAAAGGGAGGTTTGAGATGGGCCTTTAGTTCTACAGGACCAATTTGTCTAAGCTTCTCTTTTTCAATCATGCTTTAACAACTGCTGTTCTAAGGCTTTGCAGAAAACAACACAAGAGATGTGTTTATGATTTGAATCAAATCTCACTCTAAAACTAAACCCTCTTAACAAAAGCTATGCATAAAATATCAAGACAGCAGGAGGAGTTTTGCTGGTGAACAATTTATTTTAAACATTTGCAGTTTATTTTGATAAGATTATTTGTTGTCATTCATGTATGTGCTTGTTAAACCCAGTATTACCTACCAGTTCAGCATAGTAGATGTACTAGACAGTTTTCCTATCCATGGTTTGACACTGTAAAATATAGAGGCTAACAGAGGCGCATTAGATCGGCCGTCATCTAAGAATGCTGTGTATTATCTTGATATGGCTGGCGCCAGTGATGTCTCCATATTTACAAACAACATTTGTATGATGGAAATGATGTGTGATGATGTGGCAGTGTGTGATCTATAAAAAGCTTCTTTTAACTGTTATTCAGGACACCCTTTCTGCCAAGCAAGCCCAATGGTAAAGTGCTGTTATTGTATCTGTGCAACCTATCTGGTTAAATTATATTCTGTTTATCCTGCAACCATGTTTTATAGTGATTTATAATACATGCATTGGAAAGTCTTATTTAACTTGTTTGTTACCAATGATCTATTCCAGGAAAGAATTGGGGAGAGAAAGCTTGAATGTGAAATCACTATAGCTTTCTTTTTTTTTTTTCAATTGGGCAAAATTAGGACATTTTAACAGAATTTACTCACGCTGGTGATAGAATTGGTACTGGAGTTGAAATGTATGTATATCCCTCTGTACTTATACTTTAACTCACCATTGGATTTAAGCTTGGAATCTAGCTAGGCCACTCCAACAGGGTAATTTTGCTTCCAATTGGAAAGTAAACATGTTGGTTAAAATAAAATCTTACAGAGAGCCTTAATCTTAAGGGGTGTGAAAAATTTTGCTGTTAATTGTAAAGACTAAAAATCCACACTTTAAGTAATGACCCCTCTGTAGTGAACTTTAGTTGAATCTTGCTCTTACTGAGACACATATTTACACCCACACAAGCACACACAAGCACAGAGGGTGTGTGACCGTGTGTATTACATGTGCTTGGAGCAAATCGCTTTCAACTGCAGCAGGTTGACATTGTTCAGCACCAAATGTGAACAAATTAAATGAGGCAATTAAAGAGTGAATAAGCCAGCGTTGATAATTGCGACCTGATATGCCAGCAGCAATCATAATGAAGCTGCCAGCCTGCTCGGCTGGTTTTGAAATGCTCCACAAGCAACCTTAAGATAGCATGTGGGTGTGTGTGTGTAAAACGTAAGGATTTTAGTTCAAATTCTACCCTTTATTCTCACAAACACTTATTGTAACCCTCAAAGGGGCAGTTCCATAGGCTTTAACCAAGATCCAACTCACAAGACATAACTGTTGGAGTTCTTGGTAAGCATGAAGTCTGATAAAAACAGGAAGTGAGGAGGAAAGTGTGAGACAGAAGAAGTGGTGAGCTCATAATTTGAATTACAGAAGAGGATATGTGATAATCAGAGTATGGAGACAGGCACACACATACATACAAAGGTAAAAAAAAAAAAATGTGGAGGCAGCCTGGCAGAAAATTGAGACGGCCGGCCATTTTCAAGTCTCCCTCATCCCTCTAGGTTTATGGCCCGTGAAGCCTCTTGTCATTGCAGCTCACCAGAGAAACCAAGTTAACAGGGCCTGTCCTTGCCTCAACTGCACATGAGATATTCCTCCTTATCATCAACTCACCTTAGAGACACCTTAGAACACGGTTACGGTGCTGAACAATTACAGAGCAAACTATTGCTCTCTCTCTCTCTCTCTCTCTCTCTCTCTCTCTCTCTCTCTCTGTATATATGTATGTAGGTATGTATGTATATGACATGGTGTTTAGGAAATTATTACAGTACATATTATATTTCGTATATACTGATATAACTCAGCATATATTGAATGAAACTTGAATATTTTTAATGATATTCTGAGAATATTGGATGAAACTTGAACATATTGAATGAAACTATTTTCTGTGCACAATTTAATATTTCCTGCTCACAAATAAGTATTTCTTACCCACACTCCTTGGCCTGTTTTTAACAAAAGTATGACAGCCTTTAGCAAGCAAAAATGTGGCAATTGGCCAGCATGCATTGAGTCTTCAGTCATCTGTTTTGAAACTGCATTACCAAAGGTATATATATTGCCATGACCTGGATGACGGAGAATTTACAAAGGCAAGTTCTGCAATGAATTAAGTTAAACCGGAGGGGATGATGTTTAACTTCAAAGTGAGAAAAGGCCCATATGAATGCTCATATGCAAAATAAAGCCAACTTTTATTTATTATATTCTGATTCATGTCAGTATATATAATTATAATTTTCTAAATAACATTCCGCACATCATGTATGTATCTATGTTTATATACAGTATATATATAATCTGCCAGGCTGCCAGGGATTAAATAAACAAAATTCTGTATGTATGTGTTTAAAAGAATATATCAACAACAGATTATAATTACATCAGAATATAGATGGGAAAACACAGTAGTGTACTAAGGGTGTTTAGAGATAAGATTGTTTGGGATTGGTTTTGCAGTAATCATTTTAGGATCAGTTTAGTCTCCAACTTTAGGTTGTGCTGCTTGGAGGATTCATGGCAGTAAACATTAGTTCTTACCCTGGGCGCACACTTCACAGGAAGAAGCTGTTGAGTAGTTGCCCCACAAGCATACTGTAAAATGTCATCCACACTATATGCTGTTACCAAGCCCTCCCTGCTGCAGCTACAGGGCTAACAGTGGCTAATGTGAGTCTTCACATTGATTTTAATGATTGAGGTTCCTCAAGGCATCCACACCCCTTTCAATGTGAGCCCATCGTCCATTTGCTAATCTTGCTTGTTTGACCATCTGCCACACCCCACTTAAAGCCGAAGGGGAACAATGTTATAAATGGTTCTCAAGGAGGGGTTCGTGAAGTAAAAACTGACAGAATATATGTAGAGATTCAATGATTCTTGACTACCACTTAATGTCCTAGTATGTACTTCATGCATCTTAAATCATCTTTTCTTCACAGTTTGGTCTTCCAACCCTTTGTGCTTTAGCCTCCAACTTCCAGATGAATCCAATCTTCTATCTTGTCACAAAGAATTCAAGAATTTAGTGCTGGCCAACCACTATGGAGTCTAGGTCTGTCTATCTGCCGGTAATCTCTGCCTTTCCACTGCAGGGACAAATAGAATCCAATCAGTCTACCTAAGGAATGGCAGGGTCGCTGGCCTGACAAACTGGCAGCTCTTCTATTTGTCAGGGGTGTGAAAGTGGTGGTCTGGTCCAACATGTTGCTGAGCCAACTGATCAGTTCAGTGTAATCACTGATGGCAGAGAAAGGATGTGTAGGCAAAAACAGGAAAAAAAAGACTGAAGGAGGGATAGAAGGATATATATATTTTTTATGTGTTACTTGTCTTAACCCTTTACGGACGATGGGAGCGCCCGCGCTCCCAAATGCTTACATGTTTTTAAATGCCGGTAGAATTCGAA
>JAUZNJ010037473.1:0-11442 GCA_034780135.1 Jordanella pulchra | reverse complement strand
TAATATGCAAAAAAAATAATTGCTCTACCTTACGTGGTTCGAATTCTACCGGCATTTAAAAACATGCAAGCATTTGGAAGCGCGGGCGCTCCCATCGTCCGTAAAGGGTTAATCATAACAAAGTTTTCAAAACTTTGATGTTTTCTTAGATTTCATATTTTCTACAAATTAGATTGGTGTTTTTCAGTGCTATAAATGTCATTCCTTTCAAATTGTGTTTTCCAGTGTGGGAGTGGGGGGGCAGTGAAATCACATTTTCTGAGTGTTTGTATAAGGGTGAAGGGAGGAGACTGTGATCTGAAAAAGTAACATTTTAAAATACAAAATCTATAATAAAATAAAACCCTCATCAAATACAGACTTCAATGTTTTTTCTTTGCAACAATATTAGAACAAAACTCCAGATTTAGAAACACCAAACTTCACTTTCCAACATTAGAAGAGATCAATTCTGCATCATGTTTGGGTTTATTTATTGCTTCCCCACAGGGTTTTCCTTCCTGTCCGACTGATAGTTTGGACTAAAACAGACTCCAGGGTCCATCTTGGTGGACCATCAGAACCTGTGTTCTGTGCAGCCCGTCCATACGGACCGGAAGCAACCAGCCAAATCAGATCCACATTGTTTTGAAACCTACATAGAATATAAAGGATCCCTTCAATGAAATCCTGCAGCGTTCCAGTTTTAAAAGGTCAGCTGTGGCGCTAAACTACAAACGGCTTCTATATTGTGTTTGTTTCTCCAACAAGCTGCAACCTTTACACGACAGAAATCTAGTGAGTGTTTTACCGCTTGTCTCCTGGGAATGGCCAGATCCTCCTGCTGCTTCAGCTGGTTGAAAGTCTGCAGCTCGGTGGCCGCTTGCTCCACCTGGTGGACAACACAGACATAACATGGCAGCGACCACTTTTCATTTCTTTCATAATCGTTTCTTACGACCCGAAACTGGGTTCGTTTACCTGGAGATGTACAGAGGCTAACAGTAATTAGTCAGAAAACGTTTTTTGACCATAAATAAGCTGCAGCCAGAGCTGGTTGTTCTTACATCATTGGACTATTTGAATTGAATTTTCTTCACTCACTGGTTGGAAATGTGAGGAAAAAAATGCAACCAGAAATGAAACTTTGTTAAACGGCTTAATAAAAAACAGTAACTTTTGCTCTTTTCTCTGATTTTATTTCTTTATTTTCTTTTACAGATTTTTTTTTCTTTAAATTTCTGTTTGACTCATTTTATTCTTTTCTAAGGACATGTTCCTCATCCTCTGTTGGGCGTCAAGCGACCAGAACAGGAACTTTTAGAAGTAACTCAAAAGGAACAGAATTTGTAAAACTCAGATCTGGAAATAAATATCTAACAAAATTCATTCAAGTTTTAAACAGAAAAGTAAACATTTAAATCAAAGAAAGCAGAAAAGTTGCACTTCAAATCCTTTTTCAAATCGTTTTATTTCTGGCTGCATTTTGTCACGTTTCCATTTCTAAAATGTTTCTTTGCCAGAAACGATGGTGGAATAAAGACGAGATGTTTGGAACATGGCGGCTCATCAGAACCTCCTACCTGCTCCCACAGTTCATTGTGCTGCTTCAGGAGCCCCAGCGCTCTGGACTGGAAACCTCCCAGCAGAATCTTCAGCTTCTTCTCCAGCTTGGCTGCCCTCCGGGCCTCCGCCGTCATGTGGCCGCGGTTCACCTGGACGTTCACAGCGGCGCCGGGCTTGGATCAGAACTCTCACAGCGGCGCTGATTAAAAACTGAATTGTTCTCTGCTTACCTCCAGTTTCTTCTCCAGACTCTCGATCCGATCCTTCTTTGACGCCAGGTTAGCTCTGGTGTACCGGTTCTGACCCGCTAGATACAGAACCTGCGAAGACGGAGGGACAGCGTTCACTGCTGACAAACACTGAGGAGGAGGAGGAGGAGCAGCAGCGGATGCTTACCTGTCCGTAGCATTCCTCCCACACCTGGGTGTAGGCCTCCATGCTGAGGTCACCGTGGCCCATCCCCGCCTTCACCACCTCCATCTCCGCCGTCAGGATGGCCTTCGCCTGTGAACCAACACGCCACGTGTGAAATCACCCGCTTCCTACGGTTGCCGGGTAACGGCAGGAGGACGGCGTGTCTGACCTGCTCCATGTCGTCTGTGCTGATGGGCTTGTAGGGGTGGGTTTCCAGGTAGGAGATGTGTGAGGCGTTGTTGGACGTGGAGGCGGGACCTTTGGCTTTGCCGCGCAGCAGCGGATTGGCTGCGGTAGAGGAGGGATGGTGCAGGCAGTCGTGATGCAGCATGGTGATCATTTCCTGTTTGATCAGCTCCTCGGCGACCTGGAGGTCGGTGAGCGGCTCCATGGAGGCGGGGCGGAGCACCGACTCGTTCACCTGCACGGAGAACCACACGTCACCCTGAGGTTGAACCATCGGGTTCTGGGACCGCCTGCGACCGAACCGTACCTCCGTGGGTCTGGGGAGGCTCCTCTGAACGGGCGTGTGTCGGAGCTTCAGCTCCTTCTCCCTCTCTGCCTCCCGCTGAGCCTGAGGAGAACAACGTTTTCTTTCAGCGCCTCCTGGAGGAGAACCTGGTCCTCGCCGTTCTTGCTGCTCCTTACCTGTTTGCGCGCCTCTATGTCTGCAGAGTCCTCGATGAAGCCGCTCTCATTCTCCGTCTCCTCCAGCTCCTTCTCTGCGTTTTCAGGAAGAACGATCTCAAAGTCGTTCTTGGGGACAGGAAGTGACATCAGGCCCTGCCTCAGCTGCTGCAGACTCTCCTTTTGCTGCGAGAAGAAAACATCTAATTGGTTTTCTTTGATGATGTTTCTGATTTGCTCCTTTTAGTGAAACGTGGACAGAATCCATCCTGGCCTGTAGCAAATACTGATATCAAAGGTGATAAACCAACGTAGACCAGAGATAAAACAGCATCTAGGAGAAATCTGAAAAGTGCGGCCTGACAACCGCTGTCATTTTATGTCAGAATAAATCTTGTGTTCTGTTCAGAGTTTCAACAATGATTAATAAAACAAGCAAACGGTGTGAAGGAAGCAGAATCCTCCTCACATCAGGCTCCTAAAATACAAGACAGCAGCTGCAGGACCCGAACATAGAGAAAATAAAATGTGACATGATAAACACAGGAATCGTTCTTTGGTCCAATATGCTGAGTTTTTATACAACAGATGAACAAACCAAAGAACCTTTGATTAAACTGGACGATTTATATAATAAAACCATGAATGAAAGGAGGGAAACAATGAGCAGAGATGTTGACCAATAGGGACGCAGGGTATGTCGCTCTGACTGGACGATAAACAATAAACAACAATAAACAAGTTGCTCTGGTTGCTTTCAGAGGAAAGTCTGATATCATGGTAAACCCCCTCACAGCTGATGTTATTCATCAAAGGCTCAGTTCTTCTCATATATCTGAGTTTTATCAAGCTTTTCTAAGTTTGATCAATTGGTGCTACAACATGTGAGACAGTTCCAGGCGGTGGCTTCAGATCAACGCTTTTACCACATGTTTAGCAAACGCAGGGTCAGCCAGCTGGTCTTCTGCGTTAATGTTCAGCTTGTCCCTCAGAGGCGTGCGTCCAGGGGTCAACCCTGGGGTACCACGAGGGGTCAACCCGCCCGCTAGCGGCGTCATCCCATCCGAGGCCTGACCGGGTCCAGGAGTTCTGTTGGAGGACAACAAAAAGCCGCATGAAGACATGAATCCTGCGTCATTAGGACTGATCAGCTCAGCAGAGAGTAAGTTTAACCAGTGGGAACCTTTGGCCTGTAGAACAAGCAATCTGAACGTTTTTATGTCAACAACAAAGCGGCCTCTACATTTGGGCAGCCATCTTTGTCACCTGCAACACACCCCTTATTACACCAACTGAAGAAAGCAGATTAAATCTTTAACCTACACATCAGGATGGATTAATGGTCACCGTTAGTTTTTGGAAGAGGAGCCACACATGGAGTAAATTCATTCAATGCATCTAGTATTGAGCTAAAACTGCGCTTCAAGTTACTCGCTGTAACTTTTAGTGTGACTTGATGATGTAAACATTTCTAACTGTTTGTCTGCTGTGATCGTCCCTGGTTACCGCCGCTATAAAACACCATGAGGCCGAGACTCGACCCCATCCAAACAATTCTCACATAACCGGAGAAGCGGCCTGAAAACAGCAGAGCCTGGCGCAGAGTGCGGCCGCCCTCAGACAAAATAATCGCTTTGAGTCAAGCTGTACAGACGCACGACTCCACCGGTTGGAGCAGAAACATCCCTGAAGCATCTTTTAAACGCTGGAAGAATAGTAATAAAAGCAAAAAGGAGCATCTGTCTGGTTTGGTTTGTTTCTAAAGGATGTTTGTCTTTAAACATAAAATGATTCTTTATCACTTTTAGATTTGGTTTCTGCAGAGGACGTCACGAAGCGGCGCAGTGAACCATCGGCGATGGTCGGCCTCACCTGAACGGCGTGCTGAGGACGGTGTTTGGGGTCTGAACCTGCTGCCGCTGAGGCGTCACGCCGCTGAAGTCGCTCTCGTGCAGCGGCGTGTTGAGGCCTCCTTTCAGGGGCGTGTCGATGTTGGTCAGAGCCATCAGGTTTTGAGCTTCCTGAAAACACAAACAGCCACAAAAATGATTCATTTGATTGGTTATTTTTAAGGACAAGTGTTACCTCCATTAAATACTGATGGATTCTAGTAAAATAAAAAATAATATCAGAGATCAAACAAAGATATTAAATAAAAATGTAATAGTTGGTTCCATCGTCCCTGAAATGTTCACATTTTACCACCAACACCCAGGAATCCCATTCTATTCTGGCTTTGATTCATCAGTCCTTATGGATATGGGATGGTTTCTATAGCAACGTAAAATGTCAGATTAAACCAGAGGATTTCATAAATGACTTTGGACCCAGTTGTGATTGTAGAAAATCCGCAGCGAGTCAGAGAAGCCTGGTTAGAGACGATCCGGCGGCGAGTTTCTGTTTGACAGTGAGTCACCTGCAGTATCCTGTCCTGGGCAGCGGGGGTCCGCGGAGTCCGGAGCCCCGTGGTCATGTTGTTGGTGACGCTGTACTCGGACAGCAGAGCAGAGGAGGCCGAGCTGCCGCCTTCGCTCTCCTCAGCCGCTTGGCGAGCGACCTCGCTGGCCACGCCCATTTTGACCACTTCCTCTAACTCGGCATCACTGATCTAAAAGCAAAGTCCCAGAAACAAGTAACAGAGTTAATATGCTGTAATATTTAGACTGATTAGATGTTCCTTCATTTCTATGGGCTGAAGGTGGTAGAAGGCAGCGGTTACCTGTGGTGCAGGAAGGACCAGTTTGGAGCGTTTCTTGGTGAACTCGGCCACGCCGCTGGTCTGCAGGATGGCAGAAGGCAGATCGCTCTCCTTCTTCTTCTTTATCTTCTGCTTATCCTTCTTCCTATCCCTCTCCTCACGTTCGCTATAAACCACAGCTTGTTGTTACACTCAGTTCATCAGAAGGATGATTATATTTGTTTCCGGTGTTTCGGACCTGCGCAGTTCTCCGTCCAGATGCTGCTGCCTGAGCCGTTTAAAGTTGGGCTCCAGAGCGTCGTACTGCTCCATGCTGGTGTCATAGAAACCCTTGATGGAAACAGAAGCAGACCAACCCGGTCATCCCAGCGGTTAACGTACGGATCGACGCGGTTTACGCTCTATGAACAAATACCTGCGCTGGCTTTTTTTCAAAGGGGATTTCAGCGTTGTAGTCCACTCCTCTCTTCTTCTTCCTCTTCTTCTGCACGTTGATTCCCGCTGCTCGCAGCTCCCTGCGTTTCTGCAAAGCAGCCAATCGCCTGGAATCCAACAACAAGGTTAATGTGTGACCATCTTTTCATGGGTTCCCCTCAGACTGAAATCAGTCCAGCTGTAATAGATTCACTTGAAGGAAACAGAACCTGGCTTCCTCCAGTTGCTTCTCTCGGGCTTTTCTCTTGGCTTTCTTGCCCTGTGTGTTTGCCAAACGAGCTCTGGCCTCTGACAGCATCTCCAGCTCATCTGCACATAGAAACAACTCATTGTTAGTTAGCAGGCCTTCCCTGCTGACAATGCATCTAATAAATTGCATATTCGTGGAGTTAAAGCATAAATAGCTGAAATGATTCTTTCACTGAATAAAGATGGATTCGATCTATAAATATTTCAATGTTTCATTTCTGACTTATTGCACAGAGATACGGGGAAATGCATATAAACTGGTTTTCATTTTAAAAAAAAAGGGTGATAAGAACCGTAAGTGGAAGCAGATCCATCATCATTTCTATTCTCTCATTTAGTTATTGACATTCGGGGCTTTTTGGTTTTTTAATACAGTATTTTGAAGCTGATGAACAAACAGTGTTGAGCAAGTAATGTCCAAAAAATAAGCTAAAGTCATTAGAATTTGAAAGGGTCATCAGTAAAAGCAGGGTTCAGAACTAGAGTAGTGGAGCGACTTGTTTCCGAGTCATTTTATAAAAAACCGTGGAGATAAATCCATTACTGTGTTTAGAAAACAGAAAAAAAACATAATGTTGGGATAAAATAATGGACTGGGTTCAAATGATGTGTTTGTTTGTGCTTCATCTTAAAGTTTACAGATGAATTGATGCTTATGAATGAGTCTGCGGCTGCTTTCGTTTATCAGGTAAATATCAAGGTTTATTTCTGGTTTGCATCCTTTGATCAGACTCAGTTCCAGCGTTGGTTTGTAAACACCTTCGTCCATGTCCACGGGGTCGGGCCTGGCAGGTTTGGTCTCGGGGTTGGGATCGATCTCTCCTGGTTTTAACTTCCTGGGATCATCTCCCACCTCTTCCTCGTTCTCCCTCTGGGCGGCTTTGTCTCTAAACAAGCAGAGAGGACAGGAGGTGATGAAGGAAGCAGTGTAAAAGGCACACGGCCTGCTTCAGACTGAACGGAGCGCGTCCCGTACAGCAGGTATTCGTAATGCTCCAGACACTGCGCCGCGGTGCGTCCAATGATCGGAGCGATGGTCCTCCACTGAGTGGGCATCAGCTTGGCCAAGTGAAGCAGCTTCTCCTCCTCTTCTCTGGACCATTCGGTCTTTTTGATGCTGGGATCCAGCCACTCGTACCTGCAGGCGCAAGGAGAGCCATGGGTTACGATCGAGCTGCACTAAGCAGCGCATTACTGTGGTGTTTGTCTGAACTGCATGTTTTGGTGAGCAGAGTGTCGCTGTCGGGACTCACCACCGGGCTTTGCACTGTTTGGCCGACTTGCGATGAAGCAGGGAGGCGATACGAGACCACTGATTTTTACCATATTTCATCACCGCCGCCTTGAGGATCTCATCCTACAAACAAAGACAAACAATTAGTCAATCTAAAGCTCCTGTTTAAAGGATCTGCCTGCACTTTTATTCATTGTTATTCAGTAAAATAATGTTAAAGCTTCTAAATAGGTTTAATAATGTGTAAGAAAACATTTCTTTGTTTATTCAGTCTGTGTTTAATTCAGCTGACATAGTTAATAGCTGAAATATAATGATTTATTCTTTGTTTTTTCTTTTAACTGCTTATACTGCAAAAAATAGCTCTTCATGATATGAGAAAAACAAATAGCAATTAATTTGAAAACGAATCATTAGCGGTTGAGTATGATCCTTTAGATTCATTCATGAATGAAAAACATGCATCACTAATAGTAAATATTCCTCCACCTTCAGTGCCAGTAGCCTAAATATACAACAAATTATACGTCATTTCTGATGCTCTTTGGATTCATTACTATCTAATAAGTGATGCATGAAAAAAGAATAAATGCTGGTAAAGACATGTATAAATTCTTCAATCAATACATTATTGTGGTAATACAAGATTTTTCTTTAATTTAAATTGTATTTTGTCTTTAATCAGTGGAGAAAAAACAATAACCACCATCCTGGTTCAAATAACTGACTCAAGCTCAAATTTCTGCATGAATAAAGTTCCTGTATGCAGAATCTGAAAACAATGAATTTAACACATTTGTTCATTCAGAGTTTTCCTGCATCCACCGAGGCGCTGAAGTTTTAGCCCAACTGTGGTCCAGGGAGGTGAGCACCAACAACATGGACGGCCAGGCTGGATCACTTTGTCATCCTGAGTCTAAGAAGTTTTTCTACCAGGATCAAGGCTTGTGTGAGTTTGCAGATCAAGCAGCTGGGATCACAGAACCCATCTGAAGCTACCGGATTAACAAGAGACAGCTATCTGTGAGTAGTGACCTTTACATCAGGCTGAACTCTGTGTTTCTGTGTTCATGTCCAAACATCATCATTCAGATCAGACGCCTGGTGCCTTGACTCTGTTCACACAGCAGTGATCCTGCTGCCACCTTTACTCTAGTCATATTGCATTAGAAAAAAATAATCCTGCATTTCTGCATAACATAACTATTTCACTCCCCACAAAGAAGCATCTGGAGACAAATGAGGTTGACTTCGATTTGCTAATCTTTGCTAATCTAAGCTTTTAAAATGGACAATCCGATCAGTAATCGATGACATTGTCTTCTTAAAAAAATAAAAAATGGTTTAATAGTAAATTAAAATGACTTATATAACAAATTAAAGCTGCTATTTAAGCTGGATTTCGTTACATTAATATCCATATCCATGCTAACTGTGGGTTTCATGGTCACAGAAGTTAGCACCAGGCTAACCATGTAAATACGTACCTCGGTGTTACGCCAAACGCCTCCTTTTATCATAATTCGCGGCATCCTGGCGGCCTGTTGGTTTTCTCCCCTTCAATAAATGAAATAAACAATTCTCCTCAAAAACAGTGTGAACTATTTATTCTTAGAATCAAAAGTCTACTCAACGTATAACGCTACGAAAAACAACCATGCACCGGAAGTATCACTGACTTCCGGAAGGTGTTCTGAAAATAAATTCCGTCCAAATTAGTTCCTTTGTAAACTAGAGGTGAGGCCAATCTATTTTACTCACAAAACGGGGCCGGAGACAGTCAGTTAAAAATATGTCAAAAATGTTTAATAGCTATAATGGCAAAAACTTTATTTATTGAAAATATGTTTGTATATTATATTATTATATTATATTGTATTTTTTATTTAAGATTTATGTATCATGCAAAATGATTTAAGGGGCATAAACCTAATAGCTATCTAGCTTTTGGGTGTATGCTGACAATGTAAACAACATTTTCTGTCTTAACCTGGTCCACGCTGATGTTATATCCATACTAAATGCAATTTTTTAATTTCTTAATAGTTTTGTTGTAAATTAGTGCTACAATAAGACATACTAGAACTTGATAAAATATTCTCAATGGAAAACTATTATTAACATAGTGTCCTCGATTGAGAGGAAAATAGCAAAACACATGAATGTAAATTGAAATTATTACACATTTGAGATCTGGATTTGAGTTCATACTCAATATGAAATTAGAAACAAGCATGGCAGGCTGATTCTGCATCAGGGAATATTCCTTAAGATGTGTTTAAATGATGTTCAGTAGTGTGTGTGGTCTCCATGGGCCTGTATAACCCAGACAGTCTCCTGATGAGATGGAAGTTGTTCTCCTGAGGTGCTCTGCTATGCTCTGGACGCTGCATTGAAAGACACAGAAAATCTTCTTGCCTCCACTGCCACTCATGTTCCGTCTTGGATTATCTGCAGGCTGTAAAAAACGCTTCACGATGCCCCCAGACAACACATCACTGACAAAATGAAAAAGTGACTTAAAGTTCAACCACAAAGGAGGAGAACAAAGAAATGATCTGCAGACTCACTGATCTTTTGGGGTTTCCTGGGTAGTTGCCTCTTGTTTCCATTTGCACTGCAGCAAATGCAACAGTGAAACAGATTCACAATAAGTGTTAATACTGACTAGTGAAATGCAACCTATTTGGTGCTATATTGTTTCGTTTAGGTGTTTCTTTTTATTTGTTCATTTAATTTTTCAAGAGGTGTGTCTTACATCCTGAGGTGACATGGTGTGTCAAATCTTTAAGAACCGATCTAAACGCCTCCAATGAACACCCACATGTAGATTGATGATATTTTATTTCAGCTCAATATCTGAGGTACAATTTACTGATTTCACATAAACATAACAGGCTACACACACGTTTCTACATGTTGGCACAACACAGAACATTTAAAGCAACTCAGACATGCACAACGAAGGCAGCAACAAAAGCTGGCTCTGCTAGCTCAGAGCGCCGCCCTCACAGGAACGGACCAATCACAGAGCAGGGATTTTACAGACTTAGATGGGGCGTGAAGCCATGAGGAGGAGATTACAGCGGCTAACACCTAAAATATTTGGACAAACTTTAACACTGAGCACAATAATAAAACAATATTTTCAGTATTGACAATAAATATGAACAATTTCTTAAATAGTATTTCTATATATTTCAGTTTCATATATTTTCCACACTTCATGAAAAAGTAGATTTGACACCTTCTGTGTTGTACACACACGCCATCTTCCCACTTTATCTTTTCTAGTGTAATTCAGTCCAGTGTTACGGCGCAGTAGTGGGGGACGGGGGCACAGGGTGTTTAACAGTGATTTAAAAGAGGGGCTAATTTGACTGGGGTCACATGCAGACTGATATGTACATTTGTAAACTCTCTCTTCTCCTAAACCCATTTCCTTTTTCTGTTAGTTTTCTCCAACCTAAAAGCCTTTTTCTCGCCCCTTCTCTCTCTTTGCATCCATCCCTGCGTCTCTCCCCTCCTTTATGTTGCTCTACTTTAAGTCTCCGGCGTCTCCCTGGATGGTCTTCTTGATGCGGAGCAGCATCGTGGTCAGCCACTGGTCCAGGCGGGACACCGAGTCAAACTCCTTGACGGCCTCTGTGAACGCCTCGCTGTTCTGTTCCTCGTGGGCGTCCAGGAGTTTCTGTTGAAGCAGGTTTCAAAGGTCACTTTCACTAAACACAGAAAACAATGCTTTCTATAGGGAGCATTAATGTCAACTTCAAAACTAAATTCACACCCTCAGGTTTTTACGAAATGAAAGCAACAATTCAGCTACTGGTGATGATAGATGCAGGGGTGGAGCTAGTGGGGGGGCGGCGGTGGCCATGGCAACCCTTGGCTAATCAATGACCACCACCCCCAGGTTTAGCCCCCTTCAGCAGCTTGCAGCACAGCACGAGTTTAATCTGTCGACAGACCACTTTATGACCAGCAGATGGAGAATCACGGATTTACGTGTAAAGACGAGGAAACATCCAGTCCAGTAATACCGTGTTTCCCCGATAGTAAGACACCCCCGACTGTAAGATGTATCCAGGGTTTCTGGGGGGTCGGCTAATATAGGCCGTACCCCGACATATTTCGGGGAAACACCTCTCCTCTAGCGGCGCGCCGCCTCCTGCCCACGCCTGCGCCGTCCCCCTCTCCATACGTCACTGCGCCGTCCCCTGCACTTGTCACTTCCTCCTCC
>JAUZNJ010037471.1:0-10619 GCA_034780135.1 Jordanella pulchra | reverse complement strand
CCCCCCCCCCCCCCCCCCCCCACACACACACACACACACACACGCGCACACACACCACAAAGAAAAAACTAAACTCAGACGTACTTTGTACTTTGAGGTAAATCAGTCACCTGAATTACATATTTTTGAATATTTTTCCTCTGTGTGAATCATCCAACGACCAATATTAGTATTAGTTTGTAGAAACAGCACAAAAAGTCCCTTTCATCAGGACTGTGTGGCTGTGGATTGATCAGATATTACTAACGGAGAGCAGCTGCACACAGAACACACTGTATTCACTCAGGACCTCATCATTCATTGTCAGACACTCACAGAGAAAATGTATTTCTTTAGCCTTTGATTTGAAAGAAATATATGGCTGACACTCTGCAGCACGGCTCGTCCCAAGGCTTCTGAATCCTCCTTCATAGTGGCTCATGTTTTAATCCATACCCTGATCCGTTAGGATTAGAGGATAGAAATCAATGAGAGATGCCAGGTTTTTACATCATCATACAAAAACCCTCACATGCCAGGAGCTGTTTTTATAAAATGTAATCTGTTACATCATCCAGTTTCATTTTTTCTATTTTATTCTGGAATGTACAGGTGCATCTTAATAAGTCATGATACAACCAACAGGTTTATTTATTTCAAACTTTCAGTTCAACTGAGTAAACAGTTTTATAAATGAACTACACATAAGGTTTTATATTATAAGCCTTTATTTATGTGGATTTACATGATTCTGGCTTACAGCTAATAAAAAGCGATAAAGTGAGATGTGCATATTAACTTATATTAATAAAACATAGATCTGATTAAAAAAAAATATGATCTTGATTGATTTCCTCCAGAAAAGGTCAAAGAGTTCTGTATTCAATAATCTTAAAAAATAACTGAGTGGAAGGAAACAGTGTTGTAGCGTGTTGGGCTGTCATTTGTGTCCAGAATCAGCATCTGGTGCTTTGAGGTTCTGTGGCCAAACAAACTTCAGGAAACTATAATATCAAGCTACTTTTTTGCTCTAAATCTTTGCGTATTGCCTACAATGATATTACTGGAGATACAGTCACATTTATTGTGCAGCCACTGTGCCATGCCCTCTTTTTTTGATATTGGCCTGTTTACCTCTAATGGTAAGGTTTATATTTATGATTTTCCTCTGCAGCAGGACCTGCATTGTAGAAAATAAATACATCCTGGTAATTTTCTGACAGGAGTTTTTCTGTTTTTGGTTGTTTTTTTAAGATTTTTCAGTAAAAAAAAAAAAAAAAATCTTTAGCTAAAAAAAAAACGTATCCATTTTTTACAAATTTTTTTTTATAGAATGTAAATTATTCAAAAATGTTGCTCAGTTTTGTCTGGGGAGTTGTCAGAAATCTCTTACTTGAAAGGGCTCTGATAAATATGGAGGAAAGATCCATAAAAACAAATGATGGAAAATCATTGAAATAAATACAATACTTTATACATTTATTTTGGACATTTCTTACAGTGTGGTACTTGGTAGCAAAGAGCATTGCAGGGAATTATAGTTGTACTTTCCATGTTATCCTGAACTAATGGAATAATTCAGGCAAAATGGAGAAAAAAAAAAAAGGTCTTTGAGCTAATTTACTGAACAGAACATAGATATATTTATACGATATTTCTTCCTAGAAAATCCTGTCGTGGCTGCCATCATTATTGGATTTGCTCACCTTTTTTCCTGCCACTCAACTTTCCCTTAAAATGTTTCCATAAAGAACTCTGAGCAGCCAGTTTGCTTAACCATCCTTGTGGTGGGTGTCAGTGTCTCAGACAACGCTCAGGTCAGCAGCCTCCCCAGGACTCTGTAACTCATATACGACCATAAAACAGTTATTTAAAAAAACGTACTTTTTGTTTTATGTGATTACATTTCTTAATAAACTAAATTGGGTTCTGCAAGCTACAGCCATAAAAAAATACAAATAAACATCAGACATTGCACTTTATACTTAGTAAATAGGACATGTTAGTTTAAATTTTTAAAGAGAATAGCTGAAATAACCTTTAGTAGATATATATATATTTGATGGAGGTAAGAATAGCAGCAGCTACCAAAACAAACGTATATTAATAAATGGTAATGTGTCTATCCTACATGCAAGCAAAGGCTCTGCATGCATTCCTTTTCTCCTCTGTGAGCTTTTTAAAGGGGAAGGCCAAAATGAGTCATAATGGTTTTTTGTGTTGTTTTTTTTTTAAGTGTCACAATGAATATAGAGAGCATTGAGATGGCCTGTGGCTCAGCTCAGCCACAGGAGGTCTCCATTGCACACCACAGCAACATATTTCCTCTGCAAGATTCAACCATTTATGCTCTCAGTGTGATGAGACACCGGCTGGAAACCTCAAAGAAAAGAAGCATTAAGTGCAGAGACACAATTGGGTTACAGTTTTCCTTTAATTCATTTGTTTCTTCAAAGGGTTTACAAAGCCTTCTATTAAAATGTTTTTTTCTCTATATTACCGTTCATACAGTTGCACCTTTTTTTGACATATGCGGGCTCTAGTGAGATCAATCTGTACAAATTACTGTGTGAGCCATTGTTGGCACCTCTGGTGAACATTGTGTAAACAGTCTTAACATAAATTCATCTCAAATTGCAGCAGTGTATTCTTCCAATGGATTAAATTAGAAAAATACAGCCCTTTGATGTAAACAAATTGTTTAAATGATTTGAAAAAAGCTTGAACACTGAATACTTACCAAAACAAAAAAATAACAGAATTAGCCTTTTCCAGTTTATCAGGTTCTCTAGCAATGTCCGTTTCATTGGTGTGTATGTAATGAAAAAAGGTTCTTTCCTCTTCGCTGGTCTTCAAAATGAGAAATACAAGAAAACAAACACACTTAAGTGAAGCAAACGTGTTGCAAAAAACACCAGTCTAAGCTCAGGAGGTCTTTGTCAGAACTGGTATCTATAGGCCAGCTGTTTGTTTAGAAGGAAATTGACCATCCAAATTAGTAAATTCTCTAAGTTTATCTAGGATTTTAACTAGAACCACATGCTCTGGTCATATAAGCTGATTTGTTATTTATTTTTATTTTCTTCTAAAAGGTTTGCACCAACAAAAAGAAAAAAATAGACACCCAACAGTTGGGTATAATTAAGGTTGTGTAATGCTGTAGGTCTTTTTTTTTTAAGGCCCCTGAGAACTTTGTAACAATAGATGTCAACATGTCTCAGCCAGCATCTACACAAATGTCTCAAATCTAATAAAAATCCCAGAGAATGAGTCTAAGAGAAGACAAAAGAGGCTCCAGGTCAATCTGCAGTAAGTGAAAAAAAAAAAATTTGTTTTTAGCTAAATAGCTTTAATTATAGGGTGATGCTTTTTTTTCGAATTTCAAAAATCAGATTAAGCTTCTGCAAGGAAATATTAATCTTTTGAATTTTTTTCTTATTTACATATCTGCACCAGAGGTACAAACAACAGTATCTGACACTGTAACAGCCATAAAGAATCAATAACAATGCAATATTTTATATAACAGTACCCTCTGTTGTAGACAGTAACAAACCCATGCATCATTTTAGTTCTTGTTGTAGATTTGGCACCATCTTGGTATGAAACAAAAACCTCCCAAATGTTTATTTTCCTACAAATAATCTGATGATGCAACCTGTGTCAGGGTAGCTTTTCTGGAAGAAATTTATAATAATTATACAGAAAAAAGGTTTGAACCACTAAAGGGATCATATCATTTAAACAACCCTAACTGCTCTTAAAAAATACAGAGATAGTATCAATAATTGGAATAATTTATAAACAGTTTTTTCTTCATACAAGCTTATAGTAGCACTACACGTCATGTAGCTGTCAGTGCTGTGCAACAAATATTCAATATTACTACTGATAACAATAATAATAGTAATAATAATAACGATCATAACAAGTTATTGTAAAAATTAGCAAATGCTATTCAACTACCATGTAAAGGAAATGTTTTTCGACAGTGTACTTTTTCTGCCGAAACAATTAAAAGGGAAAGGAAGGACTGCGGGCTTGCAGGGTGAGAATCACGCAGCTCTCACAGAAATTGGCACTGTAACATACTGTACAATCTAAAGGACCGACAGTCCCTCGGAAAGTGAGGAAGCTGTCAAAAAGAGGAGGAGCGAAGAAACATGCAGGCCTCTGGTCCGGCATTAATGTCAAAGGCCGTGCCATTCACTCTATAAGACAGGCAAACGGGAACCAGGCTCAGGAAACAGCCCCAGAAAACAAAGGAGGAGAAAACACCGACTGAAAACCAAAAGATAACACTCCATTTGGGAGCTGCATGAACCAAAAATGTGTCCTATTTGAAAGGAATAAACAAATCGGAGGTAAATTGGACAGAAAACCAAAGCAAATGACAGATTCATGAACAATTTGTGTCTCTTATGACCTTGAAGACAGTTGCCTTTTTTTCTTCCACCTTAATGCAAGTAGATTAATTAGATTTACATGCTATAGAACTGATTTGCAAGGGTTAATAAAATGATTTATTACATGACATAGTTTCTTTGTACTTCTCTGTTTTTTTGTATAGTACAGATGTTATTTTTCTCGAGTCAAGTTTGAAGTCATTTTCTCTTTAAATTAGAGAAAATGATACCTGGATCAGATATCCAATCCAGTGCACTTTACATGGATCTGTTATTTATTTTTGCTAATCTATTTGTTGATAAATAATAAAAAGTACATTATATATGTATTAATTCTTTACCTTGTGTAAAAATGTTTATGTCAAGGCTAAAACTTTCAAAGACATGGCGAGATTTATAGGTCCTTCATTCAACAGTTGAATGGGATCAGTAACGGATATCGGTCCAGGTACTGGTATCGGATTACATTGGAAAAAACTGGATCGGTGCGTCGCTACTTTAAATACATGCCTTTGTAACACTAAAATGTTGTTTAATGCAGTGTTCAGCTGGGGAGATATCCGTATCGTCATTATTTTGAAATTACAGCACAAACAGACTACCTCTTATAAAATATTAAAAACCTACGATCAGTGAATGATGCTGTCTTACAATCGAGATATGAGCATGCAAAGCATTACTCTTCCTAGTCTTAAAATGTGACTCTTTCACGTTCCAGGTCTTTAGGGTCTAGTTTTATGTCAAATCTAAAGTAACTCAAATGCGATTTTAAGGGATATTTTGGTTTCAAGACATTATTTAATGAATCCAAGTCAAGTCTTGAGGCTTTTTACTTCAACTCAGTTCTAAAGTTACTAGTCTCAAAGGTTTATTATTTAGTCTTCCTCAATCGTTCCAATAATGTAGGTCAGCAATTTAAATCCTAGAGTGTTTTTTCTTGGCCCAAAAGTGGGATGTTTTTTAATGTTTGTAGCTTTTTAAATGACTTCAAACTTTTAGTACTTTGAAACTTGATTAAATAATTAGAAAAAAAACTGCCTTAAGCCATTTAAACTAGTTCATGTATGTTTTTTTGTTTGTTTAGAATTGTTTATATCTGTGGTTATTTAGTGCACTTCTTAAAAAAAAACCCATTAGACTACATAAAGTATAAAAGGTTTTCTTCATCTCTCAACCGAATCCATGAGGTATAAGTACGAGAAAAAATACGTAGGGTTTCTAAACTTCTTTAAAAGAGGGGAAGTGCTCTGATTTTGATGAGTACATAGTATTTTTTTATGGCACAGCTGATGCAATCTAAGTTTGCTTTATTCAAAAATGAGCTCAAGTTATTTAGAAAAGTCTTCATTTGGAGGCATGCATGTGGTTATTAGAACAAAGCAACAGCTTATGTGAGTAATAGCTAACAGTCATGAATGGTAATTAATCAAGTAAATGTGTTGTACCAGGCGTCAGAGCTGCAGGATATAGCGTGTTTATTAGCTTGAATTAACCCCAATAATGCAGAAAAAAGATTCTTAATCAAACTTCAGCAGAAATCCATGAGTCCAAATTAAGTCGGTTAAGTCATAAGTCTTTAGAGGATGAATCTAAGTCAAGTTTGAGGTTGTTTCAGTCTCAGTTTGAGTCACATTTTCTACACCGAAGAGCAAATATTATTTTTATTATTTTCTGAGACTGCTGGTAATTTTAAAGAAGTTGTTATCCAATTTCAGCCAATGCTGCTACAAAATCCAACCTAACTACTAATAAAATAAGTCATGTTCAAAATTTGACAAATACAAAACGTTATATTGAATAAAGTAAAAGGGGAGACATGTTTGAAAACTTACAGCAGTGGGCAAGTATTCTGTTTCCTGAGGCAAGTTACGATCTAGCACAAGAAAAATCAAAAAAGAAAAAGGGGAAACACATCTTTCATCTCGTTAAAGCACTGAGCAAGGCTGTTCTCTAACAACAAAGCAATAACAAACCTATTTAACAAGACATGGTAACGCTCACTGGGTTGCCAGGTCGGTGGTTGACTCCCCCAAAACCCTCAGCCACTAAGACAGAGCTGACCAGCAACAACAGTGTCCACCAGGCAAAACTCCACTCAATGCCTTTGATGGCCAGTAGCTTCAGGTGTGGTGAAGACAGAGAAGCCAGGCAACGCCATGCCTGCACTTATGACGGCTCTGGTGGCGGCTCATCAGAGGATGGTGCAGAAGAACTTCTTCTCCCTGAAGGGGTTCTCGGAGGCGGGGACAGGCACGATGAGGGGGTCCTCACGTGTATGGGCATCACAGTACGCCATGAGGTCTGCAGCTGCTTTGGAGACCTGGGAAGTTGACACAGAGGGAGCAGATGTGCAACGGCGATCTGATGTTTATTCAAATTTTAAAAGAGAATCCTTATTTACCCAAATCTATCAACTATTTGACATTTTTAGACTCTCATCAGGTTGTAGCTTAAGCCTCTATCGAAACGATGCATTCCAGTCAGTTCCAGTTATTTTAAACTTTTTAGTTTCTTGCACTGAGGCTCTGATAGAGGTGAGGAGCTGTTATCTCTATAAGAGCTGAAAGACGAAATGACATCATTCTTTTCCTAAAGCTCTGGATGGGGAGTTTTCATAAATATCAGTTTGGATGATTTTTTCAGAAGCCTGATAGCAGCATTTTAAACAACTGTAACTGTTTTAGGTTTTAGGCAGACATTGGTAAAGTGCTTTACAAATATCCAGACATGATAAAACAAAAGCATGAATCATCATTTCCAGTTCAGAACAAGAGATGATGAGGCTATATTTGGCCTTGTTTCATGGATAAAATGAATGAATAAGGTATTTTAGACACACAAACCACCAAACAAGACAATTGTAATTTAATAATTATGTCTGAAAAGAGGTAGAAAGAAGTGAAACTTATTCAATCAAACATTTTTCTGTGATACTTATGAGTCCATATTATTGATGTTTCACCACTTTATCCTTTCTAAACCCAGTTTTAATGTGTTTGGTGCTGTCAGAGTGAACTGTCAAGCTGTTTATTTGGGGCAAAATAGATCAAATTACTATTACATATACATCTTTATTACTGCATCCACAAAATGCAATGCACGGGTACTACAAGCAGCAGAACCCCATGATGCTGCCACCACCCTGTCAGTTGGTCTTATTTTATATGAGCCCTCTAAACATTGTTATTATAGCAGAAAATCAATCTTTAAACCTTATTTATCTTTTAAGCCGGCAGTCTTGCTGCCTCCCCTGGACACAAATGCCACTGTTCACCAACTAGTTAATGAAGGCTACTAGTTCTTTAGGAACAGTCTGGTCTGAATTATGACTGAGGTTGATGTAGAAGCATAAAATGTGTGGATTCTCTGCTAGAGGCTGAGGAGCATGTATTACATCACTGATATCTGTTTATAAAGACATTTCAGGCTGTATTTATAATAGTGGGCCTTTGTAGATGAGGTAAAATCCTTCAGGAATGTGAATAAGTGCAACTAATTCTGCTCTACGGGTTTGTTTGTGACACACACGTTTATTCTTAAGAGTACAAAAACAGCATGGTTAAAAACTACAAGATGATACAAGATCGTCTGAAAATATACGCTGTATTTATTTTTTTTAAGACTCATCAAATCGATTGATGACTCCACTGGTGGTCGCTCAGGACACAAGATAAAGATTAAAGTTGTTATAGATTTTTACAGTACAGCCAGACTGTATGTGAGCACAAGCTTCCACTTGGGAGCAGAGTGGGAGTTACAGGAGGGGAGGAGGGAAATGGAGAGAGCAGGGGAGCAGCTGCAGCAGAGGGACGGCCAGGGCTCAGGGATCTACACGGAGGAGCGAGCCATCTGATCTCCTGCCTGCCACTTCACCTCACCCACTGCTGCTCTCAGGGGAGAATACATCACAAAGACCTCATCATCCGGCCAAGCGAAGCACTCGCTCCGACAACGATGCAGCACAAAACCAAAATATGTGCAAATGATCAGCCACTGCTATGACTTCAGAGATCATCATTTTTTGTAAATCTTAATCAATAATTTAATGTGCATCTTTATTTCTTTCAAAGAATCAGTTGGACTTATATTTTTGTTTTCTGAGCAAGTTTTTATGTATCCAGTGTCACATTTCTTTAGAGCTCGATTTTCAGTAGCAGTGGAAATAAAAATAAATTAAAAGAAAATTTAAATCACAAGCAGTTTTCTATTTTTACCCAAAACCTTCGAGTGTTGGCTAGAAAATAAAAGGATTTCTTATTTTTCAGCATAATTCCAATGTGTACATTCAAATTGTACAAATAAATTATTGACGGGGGTAAAATTGAATGAATTATTATTAATTTCCCTGATTTTAGATCCAAAACAGAAAAATATATAAAGAAATTTCATTACAATCTCAGAGATTTAGAGATGATTTAAAGGTCAATGTTTGGAATAAAAGAAACAAACCTATCAAAGAAGACTGAACTGTGAATCTAAATATGTGAGTGAATACCGATTCAGCAAAGTTTTCTTATTTCCTATACCCTCTAAAACTTCAATTGTTTTTATTTTCCCACTGAATTTTGTAGGATATGTCCATATTAGCATCAGCCAATACAAGCTCTACTGCTGTCGTATCTTTGGCTTTTGAATTTGCTCTTTGGCAAACCACTCATGGCATGACAAACTAGAACAGCTCACTAAAATAGTGCAATCCTCTGTTTTAAAGAGGAAGAACTAAACGGAGAACAAAGTGTCCTTGAAACAGACCCACTGACCCTAAAACCTGCCTCTCTGACCCTGAGTTTTAGCTTTGCAAATACGCACAAGTATACATATTCTGCTGTTTTTTTTTTTTTTAGCTAAAATCAGATTTAGAGATTCTCATTTGACAGTTAAGTGTAGAGATATTTTCTCGTGTATTTTGCATGTGTTGGGTTTGAGATGCAAGTAAGAAAAGCGCTAGTATTTTATGTTGGAAAATGCACAGGTTAATTTTGTAGGGTAGTATGAATGCACATTGATTTTAGGCAGTCAAATGCATTGCAAATCACACACACACACACACACATATATATAATAAATGCGACTCTACATCAGACTTTTCTGTGCAGCAGCCATGTTGGAAACTGAGCAGCACTAACTGTCAAACTGAAAGCTACTAATAAAAAAAACACCAAAATCTGCATTATATTTTACACCAACAAGAGTTGTCAACTTATTCTGGGACTATTTCAGTTTATTTCCTCTGTTAGTCCAAAGAAAACACCTGGCAGGCCGAAAGCAAATCAATACCTGTTCTCTAAACGTCCAGGAAGTAAAAAAAAAAAGGCTGTTCACTTTAGATTGCATTTCAAGTACCATAACAACCTGAATAATATATTTTTTTAACTCTGTGTCTGCTTAGTATTTTCATCAGGTAGCCATGTTCATTTCTGTCATCCAGGGCCTCCTGGTTAAAAGAGCAGCTTTCTTACGAGATGTTGACAGTAGCAAGAAATAAGGAAGCAAAAAAGTCTGATGTATGCAGGAGTAAATAAACAGGCTTACACTTAAATGTAGAAAAACAGGAAGTAAAAAAAATGTAAGCAGTGATAAAATTATTCGAGGAGAAACTTAAATGTATAAATCTCTTACTTAGCTTATTTTATTCACTTCTATAATAATTTACCTGTTTATATATTAAAGCTAATTGTACTTATCTTTCTAATGTATTTATTGTTGTGTATGACTTTATTTTTACTCCATCTTTTGTATTTTTAACCCATTTATTTATACTGGTTGGTACATAGGCTCTACATGCTACCAGTTTAGCCACAGTTACAACGATGGCTACTTTCCACGAGGTTTTCACTGAGCTGAGTTGAGTCAATTAGCATCTTAATTTGAAAATTGCTTTATTTGTTGTCTGGATGCTCTGACAGAAAACATGTTTCAGTTCACACATGGACGGCGGAAATGAGGATGTTTAGCTTTGTTAAAAAGTGAAAGAAGGGCGCAGTTAAGACTCTAAATTGTCCTTAAATGGTAATCTGTGTATGCATGGTTGTATGTCCATGTGCTACCCTGCATGAATAGATCATAAATAACAGATTCCAAATGTGATTAAAATAAGCACTAAATCTAACCCAAATGATTCTTAATAAGGAAACAGTTTGCTGTAGTATCAATACCATGTTATACAACCCCTGGCAAAAAGTATGGAATCACCAGTCTTGGATGAGCACTCATTCAGACATTTCATGCTGTAAA
>JAUZNJ010037470.1:0-11444 GCA_034780135.1 Jordanella pulchra | reverse complement strand
TATCTATCTATCTATCTATCTATCTATCTATCTATCTATCTATCTATCTATCTATCTATCTATCTATCTATCTAACTTGTTTCTGATTTGGGTGAATTTACATGTTGCAAAGTCTATCTGTCTCTGATCTCTCTATTTTAAATCTGAAGAACTTGAAGATATTTGTAATAAAGTACTTCCCATTAGTGTGGAACTTCCTGCATATTATGAGTTGATCTTATTTGCGATAATAAAAACACAGGAAAATACATCACACATAGAATTAACATACTTTAGCAGCAAATTATAGCTTATACAGAAGTTGAACATCGTGCTGTTGTTCTTTCGACACTTATTCATAAAGAAGTAGATCTGAAATGTATTTTACAAAGATGTTTCTTATTACTGTAATTAATACTAACAGGATAAAGTGACCTATTTGGAGTCCAAACTTGAATCAGAGAGTGAATATGTGGCAGAAGCTGTAGATTAGTATTTTGGTTGGCAGGATTTCCAACCTCATCAACTTTGACCTTTTTAAGAAGATGCTAGGTTAAAAATATCAGTAGATGTACATTTGTACTAATGCCAATGAAGATGTTTTTAAAATGTACTATTGACAATTGTTAATATGCAATCTGGTGTTAAAATATAATTAAAAATAAAACAAATGTTCTTAGGTTTAGTTTTCTTTCTTCAAACCTTAAACCCTTTGTGCATCATGTTTTAATTTTTAGAAGATGCTTTTGTCATTTTGCATTTTGCTTACATTAGCCAGCTAAGCATTGTTCTGCAAACAATTTGCAGCATCTGAAGATCTTTCTTTCTTTTAAGCACCTGTCAAAATTGTTTTGCAGACCGTCCAAACTTTTTTTCTCTTGTCTTGTTTTGAAAGATAACACAATGGTTAGTGTCTCAAATTCTTCATAGATTTAGTTGGCTTGTTTTTGTCAGAGCTCGGCCAACTTTGTTTAGGAATTCTCATGTTTTACTTACAGACTCTTCTAGTGAGATCTCAGCTCATCTTGGTCTGACTCCTCTCTCCCTGCATTATACTAAAATTCTCTCCAGCATGTAGATTTTTTTGTGCTAACAAAAGCTTAGTTCACTTTTCAAAAATCCAACTTCTAGTTGAAAATTGGCAGAACTATAGGACCTTTCCTGTTATCACACAGCACTCCTTCCGATCAAACCAGATAGTGTGCACAGAGTTTTAAACTTTGTGTTGGCCCTGGCTGCTTTCTTTTTATAGTTTCTTTCACAAATGTCAAACAATAAGGAGGGACATCAATGTAGCATTTCTGTCTCAACAGCTTCCTGTATAAACCAAAACATAAAGTTCAGAATGGCGTCTGGTCTGATGGTTATGTTTTGGTCTGATGACTGAACTCAGTTATGACATTTGTGTTTCAAATATATGTGAATAGCTGTAAAAGTTCTTATATTCTAACAACTCATAGGTTTAAGAGAAGCTCTGAAAATCAGCTTTTCAATAGGAATGGTTAGACTGTTGGAAAGTTAAGGCCATTCACACCATATGTGGATCATTCCCGGGCTTGTGGTTAACAAAATTGCTGGCTTTGTAGTTTACAAGCCACAATGGAATATTGCTGACGGAGCTGCAAGAGCTCAATGACCCTCTGTGTAAGTGCCGTTTGAGAGGTTAACATAAAGCAAAGCAGTTAAGCCCAAAGTTATTCATACTCCTGACAGAGTTAGATTTAAAGTTCTTTCATCCCGCCTTGAAGTTCATTTAGGATCGGAAATTATATTCCAAATGTTACCAGAGCAACACATAGGTAAAAAGAAAAATACTAGCAATAACAGTCAGTTTTTCTTTTCAACAAATCTTTTGATGAAGAGAAATAATTGTGTGCTCCGTGGCTTCTAATGAGAGGTATAGATACACATTTTGTGTTTCCGTGTCTTAGCAATTCTAACATTTGCTGCTTTAACTGATTTAGGATAGTTTCAGTCTCTTTTCCTGTACTTTATTAAATAAATTTTAGTAAATTCAGGTTAGCTTTGGTCTGTTTATGATCCTGGTAAATTCAACACATTTTCTTCTATCAATTTATCTTCTTAGTTTAACTAAGAATGACCATTTTGGTTGTCAGAAAATTGTATATTTTGTTTACAGGGTCACAAAATGTCAATTATTCTTTATAGTTCTTATTCAAAATAGGGATACAACTTTGGTATATCATTGTAAATGTAAAACAAGCATTTGTATTTAATATAAAATATGAAAAGAGGGGTTCCAAAGGTTTTTAAGGAACAAAACTTGATGTTTAAGCTCATGAACTAGGCATTTAACATGCTGCGCTCGTTTGATGCTTTTTCACTGTGAGTGAAGTGACATTTCCTTTATATAGCTGTGACAAAATAGCTCTCATGAATATACAGGAACTGTGCTCAGATTATCACACTTACAAAACTTACAAAATTTGCTGAGGTCATAGTGCAAAAACATAATAATGTTGCTGCTTCAGATCTTTCTTTAGGTCTCTTTCTTTGCCACATACAGTATGTAATATAGTAATTTAGTTCTATTTCTTTGCATAAACTATCATTTTTAGAAAAGGAGGCAATCAAGCAAATAATTAGAAAAAAATCATTAGTGAAAATGTAGTCAATGTTTTTGAAATGTAGCATTTTTAAGAAATTTTATTATCAGTAGTTATTCAATTAACAATTTTTTACTCTCACTTTCTAAAGTACAGTGAAAATTGCACTTAGGGTAATGTAAAATAGAACGGTGTTTGAGTTTGTGTACAGTTTAAGCACAGGCAAACGGCATGACCTAGTGGACAGTAATGTTATTACATAAGCCCCTTGTAAAATGTAATTTCATTCACTAATTGATCCACTCAGCTTTTTACATTTCAAAGCAGTATTCATTCTTATAAGGATAATATTTGAGGCAATCTATAGATAAAAGCAGGAAGCCATTAACTGGATTTATCACACCAGTATAAAGCAAAATTAAATATATGATGTATACATACTGTATACACACCTCTGATGGGAGTTGCTCCTGGTGATGCCCATTAGGCCCTTTGCAGACCCTGTAAATTTCCTATAAGATATTTTTTGCTGCTCAAAGAGTTTGATCAAATGCAATATAGAACTAATCTTTACCTTGTGTTACTGGTTTGGAAATTTAAAAGCACAACCACAAAGTCAGCAATTTCAATAAGTTTTAGGCAAAGTCCAAAAGATGCTGATATAAGCCTTCTGAGTGGTCTTAAGCTCATTACTGTGAACACCACTGAACCCAGAGGGCTGCTTTAAGGCAAATTATCAAACAGATTTAAAGTTAGGAGGAAAACACTTACACTGCAACACAATTTTTTTTATCCTTAAGGTTTAAAATTGGATGGTTTAGTTATAGTTTGAAATGCAACCCACTGGCTTTTAAACCTTAATTTAAGATGTCACATCATCCAATAATATTTGAGATAAACAATTTATTAGAAATTTAAGAGAAGATGGAAAAAAGAATGTTTATAAGAGATCTTCTGTTTTTAAAGTTTTTTTTTTATATATGAATTAACTGGTCTAATACAAACATACATTCGTGAATATATTTTACACTGTGTATTTCATAAAATTTTAGAGTTTTGCCCTGTAAAATTTGTTTGAAACATATTGGTGGATGTTGTTAGAAGTTATTGCTCAGAATTGCTTATTTATTTTTTTTTTTTTCTGGAGCAACACATTATTCTACCTCATTTTTATAGCAGCGATTTTCAGAGGAAGACAAAGTGAAACAAATATCAGTTTCTGACAAAAAAAAAAAAAAACTTTTCAAAATTGGAACATTTTGTGAAGAGAAAGTAATAAATAATCTGAAATTACACAGATATCCTTATTATACCATTACAGTAGAATTACTAGGAATACATGCAAATATAAACTGTATTTGAAGACACATTTAGGCCTCAGAAACTTGCAGGTGATGTTCACAGGTCATGCAAATTTACCCAGTCTCAATGATTTTGTGTATTACGTTTCTGTCTTACATTTGATTATAACTTTAAAATGCCATGTAAATTGGCTGTGGTTCCACATAGGGGATGTTTGTAATGTGAAAAACATATAAAACTGAAACGATGTAAAAGTGATACAAAAACAAACCAAGACAAATTGAGCAATAGCTAGATATATTTTATTAGATTAGGAAGTGCTTGAATATGAAATACCCTCACATTCAAAACTGCATTTAAATCGAGCCCATCTTGATCAATTTAACATCACTGAGTTGACAGTCACTGATAGATATCCTTCATACATCGTGAACGACATGTGGTTTTGATTTCCCAGTTTGATTGCAAATATCTGCAGTAAAAATGTTAGTGGATTTAGATCTCTGAAGAGAAGAGAACCAAAATGCTGCATGCTTATTGGAGTGATGCTATATAATAATTTAATAGGATCAGATTACTGTCTCCACTTGTGTTTACATTACAAATGTATATAGGAAAAGCTGCACCCGTAGGACATTTAGAAGTCATAAATGCAAAAGTGTTAAGATCGACAAGAGTGCACAGACTAAACATTTTTGCTTACGCTATGAAAACCGAAGCAAGCTCCAAATGCAGTTGGGTAAAACAACTAAATAAAAATAGACTAAAAGTGTGTGAGAGAACAAAGCTCATTCCTACATGCATGGCCCAATTTAATGAGCTTCTTTTTTACATTAAGTACAAAGGTGACATGTTTTCTTTTGAACTATTTTGAAATATCTTATTACAAAATTTTTATATTTCTACAGTTTCAGAACAGGATCTCTGAATTTAGTAAGCAGAAACTACATGCACTTACAAATCCCAGACCTCAGCTTCAAATTTATTTGCAAATGTCAGTTTGCATTTTATGCTTTTTTTGCACATGTATTTGATTATAAGATTATGCTTTGTAGATTTATCTTGGTGTGTCCCAAAGAGTTGTACGAAGAACTAAGGGTACTTTTCTGCTCATAATTATGAATTAAAAATGAATGTTTCATTCAAGCATCACCTTTTGCGATTGAAAAGAGAAAAATAAAAGCTGTGACTCTTCCTTGTGTTTTCTCTGAGAGAGGTACACTTTGGTGTGAAAAGCACTTGCGTGGTTTGAGCTAGTTCAGAAATTGATACATCCTTACCGCATTGATAAAATTCAACCAATGGGACAGGAGAGAGCTTCAAAGTTTTATTATTACTGCTCCAAATCAGTCTAGGAGGGGCTCAAGTTTAGCAGCATCTTGGAGGTTTGCAAAGTCCTCGAGCTGTGAAAAGGAATCATAAAACAGAAGTTTGTCACCTGACAATGGAAGTGAAGGATATGAAACTTGCTGTGCTTTTGCTCAACCAGCAGGATGCACTGCAACCTCATCATCACCAGCTTTAATGTCAGGAAAAAAAGGAAACTATCAAGCTGAAAAGCATCATTACGCTGGCTCTGAGATGAATATTTGTGTATGTGGGAAAATTAATACCATTTTTCACATAAATGAATATCTGCTCTCAAATTAGCGGCTGGAGAAATGGCTGGAGATTATCTGGTTTCTTAATGCTTAATTGAAGCCAGCTTCTAATTAGCTTGCTATTATCATCTAACTTAGAAACAATTCCTGATTTTTAAAACTTTCAATGCAGTGAGAATAGAAGCTGGCCCCTAGAAATAAATTTCAAGATACAGCCAAGAGAAAGATAGTAAATTGTGTCCTCTTGTCACAGCCTAACTGCTGTGACCTCTTTTTAATTGTCATCTCACTCAACATTAATTTAGCTAAGAGCACAACCTTTGAATTAATGTTCCTTCATTAGTTTCTCTTACTGTGTCACTCTCATTACATGGTGTGCGAGTTCTGGGTATATTAGAATCACACAGGCCAAATAGAAGTTCACTTCAACCTGAAGCAAATTTTCTCTACTTAATTTTAAAGACTGTGCCAGTTGAGAAAAATGACCCAATGTTTTCTGTACAGAATGGAGATATGCTTTGAGTGTGGGGACTCAGAATGGTCCCCATGTGGCTATCGTAAGGGCATAATTCCTCTGCTTGCGTCCGCACTACAGGCTGGTGGCAGCTTGGAATGTGGCCTCACTGTGTCTCTGCCAGTCAGAATGAATCGTTCCAAAGTGATGTCCTACACAGAGAGGGTACCTGGAAAAAAAGAGCCTGGCAGATTTTATTGGACTGTAATTGGGCCAGAAATTCTGCCTTTGGACCTCAAGCCCTGGCGCACCTGCATGGCGTAGATTCCCATTTCTGAAACCCTAACTGACATGAGTGGTATTGAAAAGAACTGACAATGTCAAGTTTGTGAGTAAGCATCACTCCCCCCCCCACCCTCACGATCTGAGATTTCCTAAGTACATGTCTGCCAGCAGCTTTACTTCTGTCACCTTCTTCACATGTACTTTCTCCTTTTCCACCTCCCTTTGAATTATTGAACTCTTTCTTTCAAGGGGACCAGTTCCTCTCATCAGATTTGTAGGCCATCAAGTTTGCTTCACCGCTCCTTCCCCCAAGGCTGCAAGAGCCACCATGTTGTCTCATGACATTGAGGAAATCACTCACAAGTCCCTAACTTACATTTCAATGACTCTACTGCTTGTTCCGTCTCAATTTTTTTTCTCAGAGTCTGCCCTCCTAACCCTGACTTCGAAATTTCCCCTCTTGCCTTTACAATCTCTATTTCTCTTGTTTTCCAATGTTCCCCTCTCTATTTCCTTCAATCTACCCTCCCTCTTTCTACTCTCTCCCTCCCTCTGTTTTTCTGTAATGTCACGGCCCACTGCTGGGTGTCACCGAATTGATGGAGGGAAAAAAATGGAATCTGTGGTAAGGGAGGGGCCTGGTAAGAGTGCAGAGATGTCTTGGTACAGACATGCAGGCAGGCAGTGACCGACAGGCATTATGCCTACAAGTGTGTTTTATGTAAAATGCCGTGTCCAGATAAAATGCATCACACAGTAAGAGCTCCTATATTTGCAATAAAGCCATGCAGCTAAAAGCTTGTTGCACTTTAATAGTATGTCTTTACAGCTTGTCTTGCGCACTAGTTTTGTACAAAACAGTGAATGTATTTGCAATTGACCTAAAGTCATTTTTATTTTCTAGCGCTAAAGTGTCAACTTTTAAAATATTTTTATCAATATCTCTTTATATATATAAATGTCCCTATGTGGAGTTTTGTCCCCACAGCTGAGTAAGCATTTACTAATTTCAAGTCCCAGTCTTATACCTTATTGAAATGAATGCCAGGCACCTACTTCAAACTTAGCAGTTTTAAAGAGCAATTGAATAAAACCTTGTTAAGGAATCGACAGTACGTTAGTGTTGCATTTCTTACATGTATTTTTCTTCACAGTAACATACGTTTGTCCCATCCTAAAGTTCTTTTGGGAAAACCTCAAAGAGTAAGTACATTTTTTCTTCTTTAAAATTCTAATGTGTAATATTTTCCCACATGTGTAGTCGAAAGATGTCCGGTCACTGTGAGCTTGTTGAAAAGAAAGTATAAAGTCAGAGTGTTGAAAAAAACAGGGATGACAACAAAATGTTCTTAATTTCCACATAGAAAAAAGGAAACTGTTTGTCGCGATTGGCATGTTATTTTTCCTATTACACATCATGTTTTGTTTTTGTTGCTTTTTTTTTGTTTTTTTGCGTGTGTGTCTGTGTGTGTTTCCAACACCCCAGGACATAAATTCACCAAAGAAAAACAATCGGTTCCAATACTTTGAAGGAACCCAATGTCCTATCCATCACATTGTAGCACCATTGTGATTGGTACTTTTTTAGCTTAAACTTTAATACAAATGCTGACCACAAACTTTTAAATTCAGAATTTAAAAATGAACCATCCACTATGTTTACTTTACATTTTGCCCCCCAACGACTTGATCAAAATAAGTAATACATAAACGAATGCAGGTAGATATTATATTTTAGAGTCATACAAACACAACTGATTACATTTGGTTACAAATAAAAAAAGAGATTCTTTTAAACCACTCTTAAAAAGGATAAAAAGATGTGTCCTGGAAATATGCATTGACAGAGGGCCAGTGTAAGATGCCTTCTAGTAGGTCTTGCAGTTTAATACCAGAGAAAAGTAGGGTGACCAAAACTTTGAAGGCACAAAACGATGAAGGGGCAAAAGACCAGAATCTACAGTAGCCAATAGTGTCTCTCTGTTAATTTGAATGTCATTGTAAATGGCTAATTGTTTAAACTAAAGTCAGGAAAAAACACTGCGATATGCATGATCTTTAAATACTATTTTGTAAGCCTTGCACTTTAAAATGGCTTCAGTAGATCTTTTTCTTACTGGTGTACAGCTGACAAAATCAAGGTTGGTTGCCCACTAACAGGTGAAAGAGTTTAATATTCATCAAGCACTCTGATGTCGATCATTCAAAATGAGCCTAGCTGGAACTGAAACCTGATATCTAGGGTTGATTTGTACATTGCTACAATAATATTAAAGAAGCTGTGTTAACTTTGCATCTCTGTGACTAAAATAAATGTCAAGTGGAGGAAATAGGTTAATAAATCAAATGGAAGTAAACATAAGAAGCAAAATATGATGATTGCATGATACTTGAATGTAGCTACTTACAAGTTATTTCATTCAAGTAGTCCTTTGTGATTGCAGTAATGTACACAATTAAACTATGGTGTGAACTGCTGTTTAAAATATTGTGCAACTGTTTCCAGTGTTACCTAATCATGCAGATATTTCATTTTGACAGCAGTGCATCACAGTAAGAGTTAAAAAAGCACCTTAGGGTTTCAAATTATTTCTCATGTGTCATCATTTTTAATCACTTAGATCAGTCAATAGAACCAGTCCAATCCACTGCAAAGACGAAAAACACAAACAGGGAAATAAATCACCCATTCAGTTGCAAACACATTTCTCACTGACAGCAGCAAACATCTCACACCCTGCGTCACACAAACATGCACGCCAGCGCGTTTAATAAACAAAGACTTAGGAATCAGGGTTTGAAGGTGTTTAGGCACAGAGGATCTGGACCATGAATTTGGGTGTAAATTCTGTTTGAGTAAGAGACAGATGTGCGCTCAGTCACCAAGACGGTAAATTCAGTGAGAAGTGCTTTTGGAAAGCCCTCTGCAGCTATTCAAACAGATTAACAGGAATAAACAGCTAAACAAAGCACTGTAAAACCCTTGCAGTGGAAACTCGCCAGCTGACCAGTGGCAACAGTTGAATTATACTTGATGGACTGCGTCATAGGAGAAGGTTAAGAGGTCTGCTCAAAAATAACTAGGCCTTTTGTGTGGATATGTGTGTTTCTATCAGTGGGATTAGGGTTGAGAAAGGTCTTTGGCATGAGTGGGTGGTAAAATGCCCCGACTCCTGTGATACGTGATGATCTGAAGAGGAAGTGGGAAGTGGCTGATCCGGTCTATGTTATTAGTCGAGCTCCGCTAGACCATGTAATAGCCTCACAGTGCAACAGGGAGTCGCTGTTCCAAGAGCCAGCTCTGCCCAGTATGACACCCTGATATGGAAGGTATTCTTAACAGCATTACAGCAAAACTCCTTGGATGGCTGTGTACAGGCTTTCGTGTGTATGCTAGTGTGTGTGACCCACTCTTCAGAGTGTTTGCATAAGTGCTGATTCTGCTCTTCCCAACCCTTCAACTCTGCAATTTTTGCACAGTGTCCCCCCGTCTGCTGTGCCCTCATCTCCTCTGTTCTCTTCATCGACACACACCTTGCCTTCTCAACCTTTCCCTCAATTCGTCACACTAACCTTTTTCATTACCCCCTCTGCCCTACCTACCTTGCCAAAAGAAAAAAGAAAGAAAAGAACTTGTGACTTGTTAACAGAGTAAGGAGGAATCAAGGAAAAAGCTTGCACAAAAGTTAGAAGATGATATATATCTGACATCAATGAGCTCTGATGTTTCTAAACAGAATATGTTGAGACTGGAGTGAAGTATAAATTTCTGCAGTCAATTGATACAAAGAGCTTTAGACATTAGGATCTAAGAAAGTGTGACACACATTTCTACAGTATAAATGAACATAAATGGTTTCTGGTTTACAAACAACAGTAAAGGAAAGAGTGTTCATGAATCATACCAAGTCATACCTGGGGCTCAAAACACTGTTAATTCAATTTCTTTTAAATGTGAAACAGGGGGATACATAGAACATGCCTTTGCAAAATTTCGGTCATCCAGGTCATGGCAACTACATAACAGCCAACAAAATGGACTTTTGCCCTGTTTTTCTGAAAACGTCTGAACACCTACCCAAGACTTTTATGGAAGTGCTGTCAGCTCGCACTACAGCAGTTTGAAGTTGGACAGCTGATGTCTTTGAGATGAGGACTGTTGGTATTCCCATAATGGAGAAAACAAACAACAACTATACAAACATATAGCGCAGCACAGCGGAGCCAGTAGCCTTTAGCAAGATTCAGCTCTACACTGGCACCTCAAGAACAATGTACACACTTTTGATGAACAAAATGTTTGCATTTTGCACTGACAGTCTGAAAAACGGGTGAAAGAAGCTATATTTATTAAAAGACATTTGTTTAAGCCCAGAGGGTTTTAGGAGCAATTTCCGCCTGAAATTACATATGTGAATTAAAAATAAGTACAGCTCTCAAACTATAAATGTCATGTTGGGGTTTTTTAAGTGCCGAGGCCACATGCAGAACACCAACACAGAAGAGCTTTATCAGATTAAGAAGTTTATTGAGAAGGAAATAACTGGAAAACGAGGCCAAAGCCAGGTCCAGGGAGGAAACACCGGCAGGAGTTGACACTGGGAGAGAGAGCAGACTGATGAGTTCACTGTGAGTAGGAAAACTGGGTAGCTGAGTGTCAGAGATGGGTCTTACTGTTTGGAGGTGGTCTTTAGGTTTTCGGAGGGGGGTTCTAGTATCCGGGGTCTTAAAATCAGGTGTGGGTCCAGGAGCAATGAAGGAGTGCGGTGGGAAATGGAAAGATTAGCTCAAGATGATCGGAGACTCCAGGAGCTGTAATGCTGCCAGTCGAGGGGCTTAGAAGATCCAGGAGGACAACGGGTAGAGACTGAGAGGGCTTTTCCATCGCAGCGGCTCCGTGCCGATTCTGGTGCCGGAACCTGCTTAAGCACGGGTTGCGCGTTTTTCGATTACACAAGCACGGTGCTTGAGCAAGAACTTTGGCGCTCCGCCGGCACCGCTGAATAGCTGGTTCTGGAGAGTGAACCGATTAGTCAGCAGCAGTGTCACTATTAGTGGGCGGTCAGCGCGGGTAAAAGAGGGAAAGAGGAAACAAAACAAACTTTGTCCAGCAGATGGAAATCATCCGGATTTCATCAATCTAAGGATCAGATTAATAACAGAAGCTGAATAGAACTGAGGATATCTGTAACGGTATGTTATATTTCTGATGTTACCATCTGTTATCTGCTGTTATTTCTACATTAAGGTTCAGAT
>JAUZNJ010037469.1:0-11445 GCA_034780135.1 Jordanella pulchra | reverse complement strand
TATCATTATATATATATGATGGATGAAGTGGGAGAAGATGGATGGATGGATGGATGGGTGGATAAGTTTAAAAGTAATAGTTACACCTTTGCAACTATACAATAATACAAGTATAAGTTATTAACTTTTATGAGATCTACATCCTCTGATGAAGCTGACCAGTTGGTGGCATGAAGTGTATGACAGTTATTCACCAATATGGCCTTTAAACAAGAAAATAAAACATCACTCAAACATTAAACTGCACATGCATTAAAACAACCGTCCATCAAATATAAAACGTTCAATCCATTATTAACGCCTTCCTCATCCTCCTCTGCTTTTAATAGTAATTATGAACAACCTTTACAAATGCATAACTTGTTATGTAACATCTGAACTTATATTTTCACAGATGAAAAATCTGATGATTCATGAGTTGCCAAATAAATAACAAATACAAATCCTAAATGTATTCACGTTTTTTGGACTTTCATTTCCAATTCAGACACCTATTCATATGTTTGTATTGACAGTTATCTTAACCCTTAAGCCCTGACCTTAATTCTGATCTGGAGAACAAAGCATGTGTGTCATCACCTGAGTGCTCAGAACAATTAATACCTAATTAATCAATTCTAAAATGTATTTAAACACAAACCCATTTGTTGGGCTTAAAGAGCTTTGATTAATCAAAAAATGTTTATTCTAAATAAATGGTGGTATAATAATGTGATCAAATCTTCAGGTGTTGGTCAGGATTTAATCAACAGCATTTTTATCTGTTTTTATCCTCAACCGATTTATCCTTGCCCTGTTGCTCCTTCCAGGGTCACTGGCACCACTGGAGAAGAATCTGTTGGGGTCCCTGGACAGGTTGCTTGTCCATCACAGAACAGCAGTACAAATACAACCATACATGCATTTATACTAAAGGCCAGTAAGATTCCAGTAAGAGAATATAGCATTAATCTAAATCTTATAAAATAAAAGCATTCAGGATCTTAAAATACCAATGCATGCAACATTTTAAAGATTTTTGCTACGAACCTCTGCTGGTTTCCATATATAATTTGAATAAAATTACTTAGAAATGTCTTTAGATTGGGATATTTTAAGCTAATGCTTCTTTTATAAGTCCATTTGATCATAATACAGTGTTGCTGAAATGATTCAAGCTTAAACTGTGTGAAATGTTCTACATGTTAAAAAAACCCAGAGATGCTGCAGCCTCTGTCCACCAGGTGGCAGCAAAAGACTACTAACCAGTTTAAATCACCAGAGGACGCTTATTTTGCTTTCGGACCGCTAGCTCTGTCCTTGTGTTGTGTCTTTAGACAGATTAACAGGTTGGTATTTGGGTAAATCGTGTCCTTGGCGCGGATCCCCATTTCTTCCAGTCACCGATTTGCATGAAGCCTAATTATTCATTAGGTTCTCTTCAAAAAGATCCCAATAAACAGCATGAATGGCTCATTCATAAGCTTCAGACACTGTTGGCAGCAGAAACAGGGGGCTTACTGCAGACACAGGGTCATTAGAGCAGGAAATAAAGTTGCTGGTTATCAGCTTATTGTGCAAAAGCAAACATTTCCTTCCCCTTTGTGTCTGCAAGATCAGTAAGCAAAGTAGTGGTTGAGCGTTTCATGTGCATCTCTGGAAGAAGAAATCTGATATATTTTTTCATAGTAAGTGGTTATGACTAAGTTACCTCCCCTGGACACCTATGCAAATCATCTTATTTGACTTTTATTAAATAATAAGTTAAAAAAATATAAACAGTCCTCTGCTTTTTTTTAAAATTGGGAACCTGAATGTGAATTTACTCCTCTGGTGTCCCCACCACCAGTACTTGAAAAATGTTTCTGTAAAGCAACAAGTTAATGCAACTGTGACAATCGGTGTTCTTAGAAATGTCTTGCTGACCTAAAAATGAGATATTCCCTGACAATCCTGTATTTCCACTATTTATTAGCCTCAGATTCCAAATCTACACTTGTTTATAATTCTCATGCCAACTTCCCGTTGGTCTTTGCTGTTTTTGTTTGCAGCCGGCGGTGTCATTGGACAGCACAGTTTACCTAAGTCCATACCGGCGCCACAGTAGTAGCTTCCTGAAAGCCAAAGACAATAGTGAGGCAGGAGGATGCACTGCATGAATGATGTGAATGGCTGATTAGCCATATCAGGAGTATTAATATAACTGTAGGAGATGGAGGGCTGAGAGGATACTCTTATTGTTTTTATGCAGGAGGCAAAGGGTTAAAAAAATTAAACAAATAAGAAGCAGAGAATAGATTTTGCTCCTCAACAATAGCCTTAACAACTCAATGGCTTCAAAATAAACTTAGTGTAAAGAAGAAGGGGGATGGGCAGCCCTTTTTTCTAAGAAATGAATTTGGTTGGATGGTAAATACAATTCATGCAAATCATTTTAAAGTTTGCTTTAGTTATTAAGTAGCAAAGTAGCTGGATTATAATTGGTAAATTAACAGCAGCAAAGGGAAGATAAAACATGTCTAAAATGAAAGTACCCAAAGATTTTGGTCATCACCATGTCTGCATGTGCCAGGAATTAACTGCTCTGCTGAACCACTCAGAATCAGAGAATCTTGCAACAAGAAAACAAAATTAGTCCCACAACCACCATATTAATGTTTTCTTATTTTTCAGTTCCTAATCTGGCCTTTTTTTGTAATTGTGCCGCCCCATTGAGCATGGAGTGGATCTGGCAGTCTATAGATGAGAAAAGAAACCTGGATGCTGGGACAGATTCAAATGCTGCAGCTTTGAGGTCATTGGTTTGATCCCATCCTGAGGCCTTACTGGGTTAAAGATCTTTATGGTTTTAAGTAGATCTTACCTAAGATCTATTGGTGTTTGATAGCTAATGAAATTAAATACACCTTAATAGTAAAATTTGAGTACATTTACTTTACCAAACTTAGATAATTGTTACCGTTGCTTTTTTGTGCAAATTCTGTAGATCTTTTATCAAAATGTGTAAAGGTAACCTATTTGTGGTTTCATTTAAAATTAATGTCACAAGCAGGACTTTATTGACACTTAGCTACATAGACAACTATTTCAGAGGTTACCGTCATAGAGAAGTAGGAGAAAAGCATCAGTTTTAGTTCCAGTTACTCGCATAAGTACTGCAACCGTACCACTGCCTTAGTAATATTCAGTTTAGAGGCTACCAATCCCTAAAAATGGCGTAATGAAAACAACAAAATCCAAAGTATAATAGTTTTCTGACTAAATGATCAGGCTTTGCAGTTTCCTGTAATTTCCTTTACTGTTTTATTGGTGGCCTAACCTTTCATCGTTAACTTTGTCAGATCGTGGGACAGGTCTGTGAAAACTAAGGCCATTCACTCTATTTGCAAACTATAATCTGCTTTTTTTTATTTAGATTTTACAGAAATAGTCTCCTACGTACTTACAGAGTGGCCGTGTCATTAAAGGACTCATTTTACTGTCAGGAAAGGCTTTTATAGTTGATCTATAATCATCAGCTACGTTTTTGTTAACCATTCGTAGCATTGAACTGTCCTGCTATTCTAAAGTTAGCTTGCATTTAAATGGGAACAAGTGGAAATTTACTTTGACGTTTTTTTCTGTTTTCTTCTATCCTCATCTAACAATTGCAACATGCGTTTATTGGACAATATGGCTCTTAGCACCCTGAGGATGGGGTTGCTAAAAGCATTTACAAGAGTTATCTTGTGCCATGTTTGCACAACCAGTAAATGGGGAATAATCATAGAGTAAAGCCCGTAAGAAAATGTAGTCACACTAAAATATTTGATTCCGTTTTTTTTGTTATTTGTTTGTTTTCATCTATTTTACTAATCTATTTTTGACAATACTTCCCCCTTTTATTCATATATTTTCTGGATTTTCTATTCATATAGTTTTTTGGTTCTCTTGTGGTTAATAGAAGATTGTGATTTAATTTAACTGTTGTGAAGGGAGTTATTAATTTGTAGAGCTACTCCAAAATGAAATGAAAATTTAGTATATGTAAGATGAATATAACAAATAGAGAGGATGCAGCTTTTTGAAGTTCGTGTATCAAATAAATGTCCTGTATGAATATTTGAATGTTAGCTAGCATGTACAAAGTCTCAGTAAAAGTAGTCTAGATTTGGTTCATCTTTTATTTAAATAACTTTCTTTTCTCTACAATAGTGCAACAGATAACAGTATTGCAGTTAGTAAATCTGCCCATAAATGCGACCCATTTTGTTGTTAATGCTTTAGTTTTAAAAAAGTATTTTTTATGGGGGATAAGTGTGAAACAGGCCATTCAGGCTCAGAATTTTGTTTTTTTTTCTGTCAAACGAAAGAAAAAATCCATATTGGACGAGCAGTTCTACATTAGTTTACAAAATCTAGGCAGATTTTTGATGTGAATGGGGCAACATAGCTTCAAATATTCTAAAGTGTTTAGAAAAAAGTCTTTTGGAAAGAAGAAGAACTTTTGTTCTGGAGGAAGAAAGACACTTTTTTGATCTTTCATAAACAGAAATGTTTTCTTTAGAATAGCTTAAAAAATGTAAGATAAGAGGGTATGAATGTTTATAGATCAGAAGCTGGCACAGGCACCGCCCTATGTTTATGCTACAACAGTATCTGTCTAAGGTCACTTTCTTTCTGCCTCCCCAGACACACTCATACAGGCGGCCAGCAGTCTGGACCGAACGTTGCGCTCTCATCTTCAAAACCTGAAATTATCTGAAACTCTGGGGGATGATAAACATCACCAAGTGTGCCCATCTACTGTTACCACCTCCACTATACAGAAAGACCTTCTTTTTCTGCATCCTTTTTAATTTTGGTTCGTTTCTGTCTAAACAGCTCCCCCCTCCACCCTCCCCTGTGGCCTCCCTTAACTCTTTCACTGCTTACATAACACATGAACGCTGCTTTTCATTTGTTTAAACTCTCCAGCTTTACTGATTCAATCTTTCTCTTTTAATGGCTTTCTCTACTTGCAGCGTTTCCCATAGATACAGATCTTTACCTCCGTAATTACAGTCTTGACTGAAATTATGGAGGTAATTTCTCTCTGCTGACCGAAACATGTTGCATCGTTTAGCTACACCGGTTCCTTGTGATAACTAAACTTGCATGCATATTTATTTTATTCTACTTTCACATTTTCTCAGGGGTATTCAAGCTCAGAGGTCATTTCAATGTGTCAAAGTCTTTAGAGGAAAGAAAAATTCTTGTACAAACCCACAACTTTGTCAAAGACCATGAGAGAAGAGAAACATTTCTCCCTTTTTTTTGTTTAATTATGCAGATGGTTTCTGGATCTAATTTGCTTTGCACATATTTAAACCACTTTGACATCCATTTAATTTGCAATTAGATTCTTAGATTAGATTCTTTCAAATCCGTTGGGTAAGATGACAGAACATTGTACAGTACACTTGTTTTTAGAAAACATGCTCTTAAAGAATAATGTAGAAATGCTAATCATAAAAATAACTGTAGGCTACACATCAGTTAACAGTATTTAAAGTTGTTTCTTTAAAAAAAAAGGGGAAACAAATCTCCTGACATGTGATCTGAAAGATCCATCATCTGTTCGTGAAATTTTCAGCTACTCATATTCATGAACCAGTTTCTTTCTTCTAAATTACATTTTATGCTGTCAAACTTTGCAATTTTTGGTGTTTTGTTTTAAATATTTATGGAAATAAGTTTAAACAAACCAGGTTGCTGAGAAAGAAAGTGTCAAAAAATCAGATAAAAATTTGCTTCACTTCTAATCTAACAGTTCTTGGATAAAGTAGAGGAGAGGTTTAAAGCAGGATTAGGTTATAAAACACTATTCCACACTATGAAAGTCTCTCTTGAGATGACATGTGTTGTGAATTGGTGCTATAGAAATAAACTGAACTGAATTGAATAAGATTTGACACTGCTGAGGAGATCCACCTCCCAGCAGAACAACAGCCGTAAAACTACAACAAAATTATCAACAAACAGAAATCCAGTTTAGAAACATAGACGGGAGTTACAGATTAAGGTTCAGAGAAATGCCCTGTAGGTTTAAAGCTGCTTTGCACAGAATTGTTGCATCATACTGATGCAGAAAATGAGGCCTATATCTTTTCCCTGAAACATCTCTCTCACAAAGCTTCAGTGGCTGCTTGAAAAGTCTCTATAAATAGCCCTGCTTGTCTGTTTCCTGCAGGACACTGCAGAGCCACAGCGAGTGTCTGCTCACCTTCAAAAGGAAACCCAACCTAGAGTCACTGCTGTGCCGTCTTCTGTCCCACTTTTATCCTAAAAGGCTTCTTTGAATCCTGTCATCACATTGATGTTAAAAGGACAGAGTGGCTCATGTTTGTTCTGTCCAGTTTTGTGCGACACAATGACACAGAGCTAATATCCTTTCATCATGATGGACCGCTGACAATCAAATGGTTTGGCATGGAGCAAGAGAAAGAAATGAAACATTTTACCCTACAAAGACATTTTAAATCATTTTTAGTTGTTTAATTTGATATGTAATCAATTTCAATCTTGGGTGTTTAAAAATGGCTCTACACCTGATCAGTTAGAAACATTAATTCAAAAATATGATGTTTTCAGTGGATTGTTTACTGAGTTATTACTTGAAAACACAATTAAGCATCACCCAGCCCTAAAAAGTAGATTACTCTGATATGTAAAAGTAAACTTAAGCAGTCTTTACATTCCCTCAAACCCAAAGTTCAAAGGCTATTGTTTTCCTGCATGAAGATATTTATAAGATGACTATAGATTCATGTTGAAGACCTCTTCTTTTCCTTTTACAGTCCAAGCAAACTGCTGTTAACTCACAAGCTCACTAACATCAGACTGATCTAAACACTTAGAAGTGCTAAATCGGTTTTCAACTCTGTAAGTAATGACCCTGCTGCAGTTATATGTATTGATCACTTCCAGTTTCTGTCGCTACAGATAGGAAAACCAAACCACAATGCATGTGCTAATAACCAGGGATTCACTACTTAGACATGGTTCTGTCCGTCTCTTATTTGTCCATTATTACATTTAACAACTGAGAACTGTGTCACAGTCCATTAGGAGAGGAAAGCAGTCTATTTATTTATTGTTTTGCTATTTGCAAGAATATGGGAATTTTTCCAAGAATAGCTGGAATCCTTTATTGGGGTTTTTGAGAACAGTGATGATAATGGATCAAACCTTTCTGTGCATTGCATCGATATCATTGGCTCTGATTGTTCACCAGTGTCAGTGTGGTGTGGCTTCCCCTGTGGACATTAGTGAGCTGTTGATTAGTTTTTCCTGTGTTGATTGGGATGCGGGTTCTGATGTTGGTCGACAGATGCAGATGTGGAGCATTTTGCAAACACATGAATGATGCAAACTCCAAAACGCACAATATTGAAAAAACAATGTAATTGCAAAGTGTTGCAAAAGAAAACCGCAGCAATCACAAAGAACAGATGGAAGCAGAAGAAAAATTCAGCAAATACCAAAAAAAGCAAGTAAAAAAGGAAAACAAACTACAACCTTGATCAACAAATTAAAGCTGCAGAAGACCACTAAGTGCAGTCAATCACCAAGTTACTGTAGATGAACTGCACCATATTTGCCTAAATATGCTACTGTTTTATGACATTATCAAAGATAAAGGCCTGGAGTTTAAAAAAGAGAAGAAGAAAAATGTACTTTTTACAGACTCGATGGTCTGATCCCCCCCTGATTTCTCAGTCAACTTCCCCCAGTGGCCGGATGCTGTTTGCAGTTTTTTTTCTGCTGATTCTGCCCGTTTTCTTTGATTGCAGCATTTTGCTTTTGTTTTGTGGGTTTTGTTTCTGTTTATAATTCATTCCTCTGTTCGCAGTATTTTTTTCCATTTGCATAGAGTTCAGTCAGATCCTGCATGGTTGCACCTGTCTGCCTCCACAGGTTCTACAGACACACGTTCACAAAGGTGTCTCCTCTCTGATGAGGAATTGGAAGAGAGCTTCATTCTGTTCTTGGTCTTGTACCGCAGACCGAACTGGCAAACATTTAGCCCTGTGCCCTCATATCCTCTGCACAGCCAGTTAGATTGACATTGTTTTATAACAAAAGGTTATCTTTGGAGAGCAGCATATAACTGTAAATGATTCATTTGGATGTATGTTGATATACATCTAGTTTAGATACAGAATTTGAGACAAAGCCCCCTGTTTTTGTCCAGGCCTGTTTCATGGGTTTATTATGTTAAATCCTGCTATTAAGGCTGGTTGAAAAGCAATATGTCTTAGTACTCTCAGATTCAAGTTATTCTATCATGTTTTGTTTGTGTTTTATTAAACAAGGGCTACTAACAATTTTGTGTGTATATGTCTAATATATAATATATCCAAACTTGTTTTTCTGTTTTTAATCATCATGTTGTGAGGAAATTTCTCAGATTTCTTATGATTATCAGAGAAAAAAAAAGTCTAAAAATCTTTTCTAACAGGGTTCTTCAGGTTTTATGGCACTCAAACTGTAAATGGTAAGGATGTTAAAATGATCAGGAAATGGTCTGATCTGATCTGATTCCAAGATGGGGTACTTTGATGACGGCTTTTTGAAAAAAAAAAAATAAAAAAAAACAACAGACTTGTGCTGTTGCTGAGAGACTGTCTGGGATTTTATGTCCACCACCTACAGTACTAGTCAGTCAGCTGTACGACCACAATATGAATCACTTCCGAGGACGTCTGTGCATCTTTGAAATAAAATAAATTCATATCTTCCAAGTCTGGGGAAAAAAATCTTAGCTTTCTTTTTAAACTTTGTTCCCTCCCTGTAACCCTTTTGACCTGTCCATTCATCTGTTAGTCCATCCTTCTATTTGTTATCTAATATCTTGTATCTGTAGGACAATAATATAGATCTAAACTTTAAAGACCAAAACATACAATAAAATGCTGGTTCTTTTGGTTAAGCTCACAAAAGAATATGGCTGCTTTTGCTCAAAAGCTCAAAAGATAATACGTCGACATACGAACCACATCAATCTCCATTTTTAGCTAACAGAAGGATCTTGGAGAGAATATAAACCTCACAACTTCCGCTGTTGGTTGTTTTTCCAGAAGCAGTAAGGCTTAGAAATTGCACAGAACAAATATGGGCTGAGAGACGTCAAGAGCCATTGACTTTGACATGGAGCATATTTACTTTGACCATTACCCTGTCTTCACTTTGTTGGACTGAGATATGGTTGTTTTAGAATAATACTTTTAATCATATTACCTTATTTGCTGTTGAAACCACATATTGTCATACGCACAGCACTGTGTACAGAGATGCCTTTGTGCTGTTTTCTTTCTCTGACATCATCATCAGGGTGCAGTTAGCAGGTGTAGTTCCACAGGTGTATCTCATAAGGATCTAATTAGGAGAAAACATAAGGAGCAAAAGCCAGGGGGAAGAAGTCTACAGTTTCTTTTTAAATTTTGTTGTATTGTTTGTCTCCTAATCCACACCATATTTCCGTCGGTGGCCATTTGGCGCTAAACGCTGCTAGCCGACCAGCATAAAACCAAAAGTCTAACCCAACCCAAACTCAAATTTCATTGCACATGAACAGTACAAATGTTTTTTAAATGTTTGTGTGCATTGCAATATTTTTCTCAAAACTGTCTTAGTCCTAAGTGGTTGATGTTGGCTATATCAGTTCAATGTCCCTATGGCTCAATCTGAAATTTACTTTTATCTTGATAGCCACAGATTCATCTCATACATCTCATTCAGACAATTCCTCTATAATGATTCCTTCTGTCCTTTGCTTTCTCCTAAGGACCAGCTTAGGCTATCGCTAAGTCAGTGCCTTCAAGCAAGTGTTCACTCTTTATGTTTCACCATGGCTATGCTAAGCTAGGCTAGGCTAAGTTAGCTGATAAGCTCTCTCGTCCTGATCTCTTCTGAAACCCCCACCACTCGGGTCCGACCACTTTGGTGGCAGTTTTCAAAATATTATGGATGTTATATAAATTTGCTATAGAAATAAAGTGGACTGGACTGAATCATGACAATATATACTGTATAAAAAACCAACCTTTTCTCCCTGTCTGACATTAACTTTAATGTCTCTGCCTTTCACTTTGTAACTAATTGGTGGTATTCCTGGGGTCATTGTCCAATGTTTTTTGTCCATTGTCCATTCATGCTAAAACTTTAACTTTCTGGTTAAAGTCTTAACTTGTTTTCTCAATGTTTCCAAACAATGCCATTTATTTTGCAATGTAAGATGCTGCAATCCCCATACTTCACAACGGAGCTGATGTTGTCAGGCTTTTAAGCTTCCTCCTTTCTTACCCAAATGTAACAACAGTTACATGACGCAGACATGTTCAGTTTTAGGCCCAACAGACCACAGAACATGGCTTGGTTGTAAAAAATACACATATTGCTTAGTTTAAAGTTTTAACTATAAATGGTGAAGAGTCAAATGTTTAGATCTTGACTCCAGTGCTGCCAAAGATACTTTCCCACCAAGCAAAGTAGTTTGAAAAGACGACATGATTTACATCGAAACAAAATCTACATTTGGTTGAAAAGTGAAAAGTTGTAATTTTCAGATCGCTTAAAACTGGCTTTTCAACATCTTTTAAACATCTATTATTGGACTGAAATCAGACAAAGTCAGACTGGCCCAACACAGCCCACTTTTCAACAACTATTTCTGGGCTAAATCAAGACTATGGCAGACCGACCAGATTTAGCCTAAAAACCAATGTCAAACTGTCTGTCGTATTAGGGGATTTGGTTTGGAGTAACAAGCAGGGAAGAAGGAATTAATCCAATTCTTAACCAGTAAATACAAAAATATTTTAAATCAACTCAAAGAAACAGGTTAGTAATCAAACATTGTTGCTGTTGGGAAAACGGTTAAGTTTTATGACTTGGCCCATGTTTATTCCCAGGTTGTAAACAGTTTTATACGGCTTTATCAGCCACTATCTTCTTGTATGATATGTGATCTTCATCCAGCAATTCATCAAATTCAACTCAACCCACCAGATGTAGCATTTGCCTTTGTTTGTTTAGTTAAAGGCAGAATGTTCATATGTATGACCCAAGTTCACCCATCTCTATTACCTGACTTTGATACGGATTTAAATCCGTTGTGTAAATGGAAAAACAAAACATAGACAGGAGATTGGATCTTTTATCAGAAATACAACAATTAAGCAGAATTTAAGCAGTGGGATATAGAGTTTTTTCATAATGGATCCTTTGCTTAATCAAAATAAAAGGAAAGAGGTAAACATGCAAAAACAAGCCACAAAAGATGTTTAGGTTAATATGATAGTGCCATTTGATAAAGAAGAAGTTAAATGAGTAATAAACCAAAATGTCAGAGCAGAAGGGCAGAAACTGTTGGGATCCGGAGCCTGTTGCTCCATCTTTCCTCCAGCAGAGTGCGCCGTGGGTCTCCTGGGCTGGAGCCCTCTG
>JAUZNJ010037467.1:0-11446 GCA_034780135.1 Jordanella pulchra | reverse complement strand
TGCTGGATGTGCGGTGCGGATCTCAGTTGCCCAGGTGTTGCAAATCAGCCTCATCACCGCCGGTGTATTTCTACAGCCGCTGCCCAATAGTCGGAGCCGAATGTTTGCTATTCAATGGTATCACAAAGCCTCCTGAGCTAAAAGATTTTCCTAGTGATCTCCTCGTTGACAGTTTCAGCCTGAAACTAACCTCTTTGTGTTTATTTCCTTGTTGCCTTCAGGTTCCCTTGGAAGGTCTGGATTGCCGTCTGCTCCTGACTTTCACTGTGATTCTCTCTCCTCGTGACGTCGTGGTTGTTACCCACTGGATGCCTGAATCATCAGCTCCTTCTCTCGTTGTTTACCTGGATCCACCAAGCCCGGCTACTGGCAGCATAACCGTTCCTGGAAGAACCGTTCACTCTGAGCCAACCTGTCCGTTTCCCACCGCATTCCTTCACAGTTTCTGGACCCACACAGGATACTAGGACCCTGGAATCCCCCTCTGAGTATTCAATACAACCTCCTACAGTAAGGAAACAAAACGTTACCCACCAGTCACAGAGTTTTCCCACATGCCTTGAACTCATCCTTTGTTTTTCTCTCTCAGTGACAGTTCCTGCTGTTTTGTTTTCCTCTGGACCTGGCTTTGGTCCCGCTAACCAGTCTCACCACCTCAATAAACTTCTTAAACTAAACACGCTTGTGTTTGGTGTTCTGCATGTGGGTTAGACAGCTCAAAAACACAAACATGACAACACTAGAAGTTTGCAGTTGCAGGTTTCTTGTATTTATATTGTGAAAATTATATACAAATTTACAACAACAACATTCAATTGGCCATAAACAACAACAACAAAAATGAATGTGTAACAAAAAACAAGAATTATCTATTCCACAGTTCTAATTGTAAATTAACCCCCACCCTTCAGTCCATCTACCCAAAACTGGGGTTGATTAGAGGTCCCAAGCAAGGTAACCAACGTGCTTGGCGCAGGTCCTGTGCTGACAAAAAGTCAGATCAAAGTGGAAACAAGATTATTCATTGCTGCAAGAGCCTCCTACCGGCCTGGCAGGAGAAGCAGAAGTCTTCCAGCACAAAGTGCCTGAAGATCTAGCTCGCACACAAATTCATTAAATGGCATTTGTTGCACTATAAATAATTTTAAGACAGACAATATGCATTTTCATAAATATTAAATTCTATATAAGTTACATCCAATAAATATACACCATATAAATTAATTAACATGAAATGTGAAACTCTAATCTAAACAATAATTTAAGGCACCTTATTGTTACTCAATTGGGTTACTGTCAGTAATTTAGCAGCTACACAACAAATTGAAAATAAGCTAATGCTAAGTCACGACAGAGACACTCACCAATTCCACAGTTTTATCTCACACAATGGTTTTTCACCTCCTTTTTGGTTCGTGGTAGCTGGCTCCTATTGTTCAGCAAATTGTGTAAGTGTTAGAATAATGTAATAATTGTAGTGTTTTTATCCAATGTTTGCTTAGATGATTTTTAGAAATTATAGCGATGTGTTTCTACTTACTTGTAGTAGTAGATATACTTTTTAACATACGTATAGTCTTGAAGAAAGGAGACAATGTTAAATTCCTTTAGTCTACATCACCATGAGTACAGCCTAAGCATCATAATCCAATGTGCTGTGGGGTCAAATGTGTAACAGATTTATGATATGATCACACTGAGACTTTGTTTGGACAATCACCAAAGTAGGAGAGTGAGGGGGGAGCAACGGCTCCAGGATCAATGAGATAAGTTTCCTGAGTTTAAGGGTTAATGATGACTGCCTGGTTTCTGAGAGTCCTGATGACAAGGAGAAGGACATCCTGTGTGGAAAGCTGGACCCTAAACGGAGGAGTATTGATTGTTTGAACATATGTTGAAGCTTTGTACATCTGTGTTGTTAGACCCCCATCCTCAGAAACATTGTAATATGTCACACCCCTTTTCTTGACTAAATAAAACTATGGACTGAGGCCATATGAACCCAGAACTCACAGAGGCAATGGTCTGTGGTTCTCCGCCTGCAGGTAAAGATAATCTTCCACTCTGGTGTCTTCTTTTAATTCTTAAGTGAACGAACCTAACAGTAAGCATCATACAGATTTGGAAAATGATGAATGACAGCGCTCGACTAACCTGCAGCTCTTCTCCTCCCAACGCATCCTAATCTCTCATACTTCTCTGCTCCAACTAATATACCTAGCCGAATGAGTGACAATGGTACATGTGATACTCATACCCAACAGCGATTGGCTGTGTACACATCTCGCGAGATTCGCTGGCGTTATATTAAAGGTATTGCGAGATATTTGAGATAACGGGAACAGGGAGCTGAGAAACTAGATAATGGGGAAATGGGAGTGATTTTACACCCGAGTTACACCCTGCCCCCTTAAATCCATGCAAGAGAACATTTCACCGTAAGCAACAGCTAAGCTATGTAAAAGACTTTGCACTACAGAGCTTAATGCACAGGTGTCAAAGTGGTTCCAGAAAGGGCTGCGTGGCTGCTGGTTTTGTTTCCACCCAAGCAGTAGCACAGCTGAGTCTAGACTTAACCTGATGACTCGATGGGATGAATGGAGTCTGGTGTGCTACTGCTTGGGTGGAAAGAAAACCAGCATCCACACTGCCCTTTCTGGAACCACTTTGACACCCCTGGGTTAATGGAATGCCTAAAGCAGCATACTGAAGGCGCTTGACTGGTTTTGGCTCTCGACTAGACCGATGAATTGGCTGTAGAGCTTGTAAACCATCACTAGCCTGAAAAGCAGCTACAGTATAGGTGATTCATTAGAATGCGTTAATGATATGGTCAATTTTCGTAATGTCTCTACTGGACCATGAGTTCCAAATCTTCTTCAGATGGATTCAGCTCAGGGACATGTTCAGGCACAGGTGAATCTCCTGGGCCTGTCTGATCTCCTAAAGGAACTTTTTTCATGGCTGGAAGTGGGTCCACAGCATCAGACAGTAGAGATGACTTATCCATATCTGGTGAGGGATTCTGTCTTTCCATCTCAGGAGCTGGAGCTCTGTTCATGGGCTGGGTAGGACTTCACTGTAGGAAAAACTGAAAACCGAGGTGCACTCCACCCCTCATCCTCCTCATCTGGGCTCCCCTCTGGGTCTTCCACTGATTCCTGGAGGCTGCGGGTCAGAGGTCTGCGAGCAGGTGTGGAAACTGGCTGATCAACTTCAAACTGAGGGAGAAATCCACAAAGGAGAAGAAGGTTGAGATGCAGAGTTCGAGTTGCTCCAGAGGGATCTCTTTCTGGTCTTACAACATGCACAGGAAGATCACCCACACAACCAATCACCACATAGATGTTTGTCTCCCATTTATCCTCCAGTTTATACTTGCCTCTGCACCTCACATTTCGGACCAATACTCGATCACCTTCTTCAAGCTTGGCTAGTTTCACTCTTTGATCAAAATGAATCTTGTTTCTTTTTGCTATTTGTCTTGCAATTTCAGAAGCTAGCTGAAAACAAGTTTTGATCTTATTTCCAACATCTACAGACATGCGGGGCCAAAAAAATCTAGATCTTACAAGATCAATTGTTCTTTCGACTTCCATATGGCTCATGTCATCGTGAAGGTTACAAAGAACAGCAGAACAACCTTCTTCTGGCAACACAAGCTGGAACGATAGAACCTCACCATCTTGCCTCCTTTTATATAGGATGTAATCTTTTAATTCAAGGCGATTCCATTCTCTCATCACCAGAGGAAGGTCAGGAGCTCAGCCCTGGTAGTTGGAGGGATTTTCTCTCCTATTTCCAGCTGATGAATAACTTTTCTCAAAACAGGATCAGCTCTCTGTTTCTCCCTGATGTCTTGAAGGGACAATGGTGGAAGCACTGGCAACCCTTGTGACTCGTCAACATGCAAATCAGGGAGAACTGTAGGGGTCATAGTCATGGTTTCAACCAGAGTAATGTTTCTCTCCAAAGGGCCATCAGGACTTGGGCCTCTCAACAGGCAGCAATGACAAATGGCTCTGACCACATCTGGGGTGATTTCTGCTGCATCCTCTGCGTCAGTCATATGCGCTGTGATGAACTGTTGCACCATAACCTATTCTCTTTACGGATCAGGTGTTTGGGGGTACGGCCTCCTGGAGAGGGCATCAGCATCTCTGTTTTCACTGCCAGCTGCCAGTCATATGTAGATAGTGCAGCAAGCCATCGATGACTAGAAGCATCAAGTTTAGCAGAGGTTAAGACATACGTTAATGGATTGTTATCAGTAACAACATTGAAACTGGAGCCATAAAGATTGTCATGGAATTTTTCAGTGACGCTCCATTTTAAAGCCAAAAAATTTCAATTTGTGGGCTAGATATCTAGCTTCAATGGCAGACAACCCACGGCTAGCATATGCTATATCTCGTAGCTTCCCCTCCTGTTCTTGATAAAGAGCAGCTCCGAGCCCAATGGCCCTGGCATCTGTATGCAGAATGTAAGGTTGACTTGGGTTGGCAAAACCGAGTACTGGAGCTGTTTCAAAAGCAGATTGACGTTTGGAAAAACTTACATTTCTGTGGGGATAATTTAAGACCATAATCTCTGAGTTGATGCAACGCTCTCATCAACCTACTCTCATGCTCTTCTAGGGTGTCCGAGAAGATAATCAAATCATCCAAGAAGACTAAAACTTCTTTCAAATGCAAGTCACCCATGCACTTCTCCATAAGACGCTGGAAAGTACTTGGTGCATTAGTCACACCTTGAGGCATTCTGTTGAATTCCCAAAACCCAAGTGCAGTTTTAGGCTTATCACTTTCTTCCATTTCTATCTGATGATATCCAGATTTCCGATCAAGAACACTGAACCAACATCAACCAGTGAGAGCTGAAAATGACTCTTCCAAATTTGGTAATGCATAGGCATCCCTTACGGTTTGTAGATTCAATTTTCTATAATCTACACAAAGCTGAACATCCCCATTCTTCTTCCGAACAAATACAATAAGCGATGAGAATGGCAATTCTGATTCTCTTATTACTCCTGTCTCCAGAAGATCTCGCAAATGATTGCGAACAGCCTCAATGTCATTTGGATGGATAGGGCGAGCACAATGTTTAATTGGAGTCTGAAGTCATGAAGATGGATGTGATGCTTCACCCGATCAGTACATCCAAAATCCAGGTCATGATGGGAAAATACTTCTGGCATTTCTTTAAGTTTAGCAATAACTCGTTCTTTCCAATCAGGAGGAATTGGAGAATCTCCAAATTCAAACAGGAGATAAACTTAATCAGTGCTACTAAGCTGCGCATTATAGCAGGAAACCTCAGATAGAAGCTGTGGTGATACTGTGACGTCTATAATAATAGCAGGTTACAACCAGCTCTGGTCTACTTACCTAATTATCTCCATCTTCTCTGCTCTCAATCATTCCTCATCAGTTCCACCTGCACTGCTGCCAACATAAGCCTGCCTCAGACCAGAAGCTGGTGCCAGATTTTTTTGAGCCTTATGGTAAAGCTAAAATGCATAACAAATAAAAACTACACAAAATTATTTTGTAACTGTTTCAGATCTATTTTTTTAACATAAAACTTGTGAAACCAGTAACTATTGTGAGAATGTTAGCATAGAGTAAAGAACTTCCTCTGACAATATACTATTTACTGTATATTCAAGATCCATCGCTAACAAGGCTACAGGTTTCTACTAATCACACAGTGAGGAACTGCTGCATACTAATACTACATATTAATATTATGCATACTGAAACCTTGCTCTGTTAAGCTATCACATTAGGCTAGCAGGCTGCACGCTATACAGCAGGGACAGAACAACAAACTGGTAAAAGCAGGGGGAGGACTATGTGTCTACATCAACAGCATACAAATTGACTCTAAAACTCTGAGTGCTTTTCTAGTTGAGAGCATAGACTTCTGCCAAGCAGCTAATTCCCCCGACATATTGTGACCTCCACCTTCACACCAGACCCAGATCATTACCAAAATGTAATAATTTGTCAATGGTTATTATACGCCCCTTCTGTGAAAATTTGAGCAAAATTCACCTGACACTTTTAAAGTTATTTTAAAAACAAACACAGATGAAAAAAATTTTTTAGGTTCTAGTGGCCTTTATTTTGTATCATTTTTGGAAAGTAGGCAGACAGGAAAGGGGTTGAGAGAGAGGAGAAGACATGTGGAAAAGGTCAACTGGCCGGGATTTGTACCACTGGCGTCCGCGTCGAGGAACGAGGCCTCCGTACAGGGTCGCACGCTTAACACCTACACCAACACCGCGCCCAACACTAATAAAAAGCATAACCTCCTTGGCGGAGGCAATAAAAATATGAATACTTTAGCAATGTAAAAATACATACAAAAGATAAGGTGCAGGCGTTAAGGCCTGCTGATGAAGATGGTGATCACTTCATGAAAATCCAGAGTTGGAAAGGCTCCATTCAAAAAACAAAAGGGAAAAAGTCGTTCTGACATGCAGTTAACATTGAGACCCATAGTCTTTTTTATATTTAGTTTGTAATTGAAAAGGTCTTTCAATGGGTACACAGGGTTTTGAATATCCGAGGCAGTGCCCTGAAACTGGGGAAGATTTCTGCTGCACACCATCAAGCTGTTTTTTACTAAAGATCCATTTAACTAGATGATTGTGATAAGAAACTGCTTGGCTGGGTTCTGCAGAAACTCAAGTTTTCCAAGTGTTGCGGATGCAGAGAGCAATGAAACTGCTGTTCATATTAGTCTAAATGTGTCCTCTTTAACAAACTGTTGAGCTTGGTTATCTGTCAGTCAAGAATTGCATTCCACGTGTTTTAAATTAGTATCGTTTTGCACACAGGAACACTTACCCAAAGAAGTTTTCACCACTGTCCTTCAACCTCACTGGTATATTAAACGGTCTCAGAAAAACTTCCCACGAATTGATATTATTTTTGATTATCACCTCTTCTATTAATTTAAGCATTTTGTAAAGATTGTCATCTATATTTGATCTAAACTTGGAAAAGATGTCTTTAAGACATTATTTTTAACAAATACAATCTGACAAGCACAAAGAAGGAGTTTGTATTTTTTTAGTTCCAAAGTCAGAGATTTCAAATAGTCTTCCAAATGTCACCAGGAGAAAGAAAAACTTTTTGATGCAATATTTACTCTGTTTTCAGCTTTGTCTGTTCACTTTCATCTGAAAATTCAGAAACAGGTACAAGAAGGGGACAGGGACTCAAGAAACCAGAACACAGGAACGGGACGTCAACTGCGTGAGAAGAGATAGTCAGATGGAGGAACTTGTGATCCAAGGCAAGATAAGACTGAGGCTTACAGATTGTTTGATGACTTGAGCCTGGAGGGGATGAATGAGAGATGAGGTGCTGCTGATGGTTGAACGTAGATGGTTCGGTGGCGAGAGCTATGGAGAGTTGGAGGGTTGTAGGGTGAGCAGGGTTCGGTCTTTGAGGTGGAAGCAATCCTGGTTCAGTTGCGATCGTGGAAACCTCGTTGAGTGAGGCAGAACTTGGAGACTCTTATTAGGTTCTTGGAGGTTTATCTGAGAAGCAAAGGGGAACTCTCTGAACGAGGGAACGAAAACCACTCAGGTTAACACTAACAAAGAAGTGCTGGAAGCTGACTCTTCTTAAAGCTCCCCCATATCTTCCTAGGTTTTGAGTGAAATAGTTGGACTTTACAGGATTTCATCTTGTTTAGCAAATAATGCTGTAATTATAAAACAGAATGGGTAAGTCTTAGATTTTAAACTAATGATAAAGTAATGATACCATATACTGTATGTTATTGAAAGTAAGGGATCCCAAAAAATTCATTTCCCTTTCTTCACTTCTCCAGAAATAACTTACATGGGGAACAGAAACGGAGAAGTTATTAGAACAGCATAACGGAAATGCCTCTTAATTTTTAACTTTGATCTCTTCTTGTTCAGACAGCAAAAAAGCCCAGTCTTTCACCGTCCTGGTTAGTCTCAATCTGTTATTCAGATCTTGTTCTTCAACCTTTGGGCCATTTCATCAAACTGTAAGTTTGCTCTGTTTCCTACTAGAACTTTTTTGTTGAGGATCTTTACTGTTTGTTTCTGCTCTCTAATGTTTGGACATGTTCGCTTTTTTTAAGCACACAAATCTCTCCGCTGTTTGAAGACTTATCTACATGAATATTAGATAAATGAACTGAAATTAAACATAATAATGAATAGCTTATGTTTCATTGCTTTTCTTTCTTGACCAAACACTCATGTGAGTCAGTTGAGAATAAAATGACATTAAAGTGTTTTTTATTCAGAGTGTCCCAATCATGGGGGACAACCAAACTTTTTCTGGTGAGTTGGCTGAACACCATCACTTTTCCCACAACACTTTTAGTCTGTTCCTCCATGTTACGCAGTGTTGTATAAAGTACTGAAATCTCAGAGTCAAGTAAAAGTATAGGTACCGCTCCAAAATATGGCTTTGGTAAAAGTCCAAGTCACTGACTGAAATGTTACTTGAGTTAAAATCTTAAAGTATCCGAAACGTCTTGTACTTAAGTATGGAAATTACTGTAAAAATGGATGTACTCAATTAATGTAATTAAAAGTATAAGTAAAAAGTAAAACAAGGCAAATGCGGTTTGTATGATATTATTTATATTGGTCATTATGCAAAAGAAAAGAATTGGGAGGGAAATGCAGCTTATTTGGCATCTGAAGAGGGAGACTTTTGTGTAAACCTACATTAAAAAGTAAAAAAAAGGCAGTGCTGAAATGAGGTGTACATCTAACCAGAGGGAAAAAAAAGATGGTACTGTTATTGCTTTGTTTAATGGGAGAAGCGAAACAGGTGTCTCATTGGTGGTGACGAACAAGCCCAGGCAAGTAGGCCACAGACTTTGTTGCAGTCAAGCAGTAGGCGGGGTCCAAACACTAGCGTTTCTCTCTCGCTTTTTTGTAACGAGTAACTAAACCACACATTGGAAATGTATCGGAGTAAAAGTATGCAATTACGTTCGGAAATATAATGAAGTAAAGGTGAAAGTTATCAAAAGTTTTCATACTCGAGGAACGTATGTACTCCAAAATATACTTAAGTAAAGTAGTGAAGTACTTTTACTTCGTTACTATACTACACTGATGTTACGCTCGCTTGGCTCCTCTCTCTTGTTCCTCTTCTGTTGCACCCATAAACCTGACACCAGCGTCTGATTGATTTTCCTGTTTTAAGTTTCAAAGTTCCCTTCCTGTCCTGTAAGTTCTGGAAAACCCCGGCAATGTGGAGAATTATGTTCTCTTATTGAAACTAAAAAACATATTTCAGAAAAGACATATGAAAACAACTGTTTAAAAAATTGAACTTTCAATAACCAGGTTCTCTATAGATTTAATTTTTTAAGTTTTTTTCTTTCAGATTTCCTGTTTCATTTTTTGTCCCAACTGTATCTTTTTATATATATATATATGTATATATATATATATATATATTTGTTATCAAAATCTTTTTTAGAGAGTTAATTTAACGAGGCACATTCATTTAAAATCTTTTTTATGGGGGGAAAGGGCTTTCTACAAATAATGGAGAAAGAATGGATTTCTATTGGTCTGTGTTTTCTTTGCGTGATCTGTTCTATTGGTCAGCTTGGTCACAAAGTAAACGGAACAACATCAGTTTTTACAAGCTAAAGTGCTAATATTGAGTCAAGCAACATGACAACACCTTACAGACTTCCCTCTCTGCAGACACCTCCTCCAGCTCTGCTGGTTGAAGCCCGAGGAGCTCCCAGGCCAACCAAGAGACAGTCATTTTTTGTTTTTTCTAATATTCTAATATTAGCTTATTAACATTTATAACATTGTATTACTGCTTGATAAAATTTTTTTCTGAATATTCAATCTGATAAAAACAGAGACTAATAGACCTAAGCGACACTACCTGAAAGCATTTTAAAATAACCAAATATGATCTCTCTGAAACTAATGCCTAAAGCACCTGCCTATCCTAAACCAGCGGAGAGAAGTAAAAGCTATTTTTATTTGAGTAACCTTTTTGGGGGTGGAGGGGTGGGGGGGAATTCTTTCAAGAGTAGTTTTTACTTGAAGAAAGTATCCCTACTCCGGTTCTTTGACTCATTATGAGTCACTTTACTCACAATAAAGACCAAGCTTGTTTACACATAAATGCCACATAGAAACATCACTTACACAGTTTTCTTATTTTATATATAAAAGTTCTTTATTGTAATGTTATTTTGTATCTGCATATCGTGCTGTGTCATTTTGAGGGTTAGGTACGCATACAATTATCAGTATACTGTATATTAGTGGAAGCGACATATCCTATTCAAAAATGTTACACACTTTTAGGATTGGTATCATTATTTTTATGATCAAAAAACATATTTAATTTTTTCCCCACTTTAATTTGTTATAACGATCATATGTTATTATTCATTATGTTATTTCATCCTTTTAAACACCAGACTGTCCATCCATCCATCTTCTCTCGCTTTATCCGTCAGGGTCCGGTTGGGCCGGTGCCTATCTCTGGCAGACTATGGGCGTAAGGCGGGGTACACCCAGTACAGGACAACACATAGACAAAAAAGACAAACAACCATGCTCACACACACTCACACCTAGGGACAATTGAGAGATGCCAAGTAACCTAACAGTCATGTTGTAGGACTGTGAGAGGAAGTCAGAGTACCTGGAGAGGCCCCTTTCAACCCTTGGATGTGCCTATAAATCCTGTCCATAAAAGTTATGAACAGGGCAGGTGAAAAGCGAATACTCCTTCTATCGCCCCACGATGTCCTCTTTCAAGGTCAGCAGCTCTCCACTCCCACTGAAAACAGTGTTAGCGAAGCACTGCCTCCCCTCTGGAGACACAGGACGGTTTGCCAGAATCGCTTGGAGACCGACCGATAGTCTTTCTCCTGGCCCGAGTTTTTGCATTGGCAACCGCCCGGACAGCAGCTTGGCCTCGCGATACCTGCTTCAGCTTGACGGCATCCCTTACTACTGGTGTCCACCACCGGGTTCTGAGATTGCTGACACGACAGGCACTGCAGACCTAACTGTCACAGCTACTGGCAGCTCCATTTGCAATGGAGGTTTTCAGTTGCACTGTCCATGATATAAAGTTTTTTTTATAACATCTCTTTTGGTAATTAGATCAGTGGGATTTTTTTTTTTCAAATTAAACAGAAAAATGGTTGAAAAATTGTCTGATAGGGCAACATTAGTTACAGAAACATTAGAAATATTTATACCTTTACTGATGACCAAGTCTAAAATATGCCCTGGATAGTGTGTTCTGATGACTCAGCAATTGTTGGCTGCATTGAAAGGGGTGATGAGAGTGAATACAGGACAGTGATGGACAACTTTGCCACTTGGAGTGAGCTGAACCATCTGCAGCTCAACGTGACAAAGACCAAGGAGCTAATAGTGGAT
>JAUZNJ010037466.1:0-35825 GCA_034780135.1 Jordanella pulchra | reverse complement strand
CTCCCCCTCTCTCATACCTCCTTTCCTGTCAGCCTACTGTCAGAAAAAACGAGCCACTAGTGCCGTAAAAAGCTCAAGAAAAATGTATATAGAATGAATGAAGTGTAAGTCATCATGTTAACAAGATCTTTGCCATACAATACCTTGCAGAAGTATTCTCTCCTCCATCTTCTCTTCATCTCCAAGCACATGTTGAGTACCCTGCCTTTCAGAGAGCATCTCCTATCTGTATGTGCTCTTCTCCCTGCCTACACATTTTCTACAGTTTCACCTTTGACACTGCCTGACTAGTGATCTTCCTTCTACTTAGCCTATGGTTTGATATTAGCTACATATTTATATCCTTATTTTTGAGTCAGTTTGGGGGAGAGCAACTGTCAAATGCATAAAGATGTTTAAACTCTATAAATAATAGAAATAACAAAACTGAAATGTGTGGCAAGGATTTGAATTTGGCTACATTTTTTTAAATTTGCCCAAATAGCATCCAGTTACAGGCTAAAGAAGTCGCCTAATTGGTATGAATGTTATTCAGGGATTAAGGATATTGTTGTGGAGAATTTAGAGCAGGATTATGTCTAAAAATATGATATCAATACTTATAAAATTAAATCACCTAAAATGCCAAAACGAATTATAAACAGTTAAGTAGCCTAAGGGTATTTAATAAATCTGAAAAAAGGGTCTACAGTTGCACAAATTAGGTGGGACTTTGGTAACTATCAGGAATACACTCTGCAAATCTGGCCTTTAAGGAGTGGCAAGAAAAAAGTTGTTGTCAAGGAAACTATATGAAGTTCTCTGAACACAAAGGGGCTCTGCTTTGATAAGACAAAACAGTATGTATACAAAGGGTTATTTGTGTTAAAAAAAACAATCAAACTGAACATCACCCTGAACATACCATCCAAAATTTGTGAAAAGGTGATTATTGCATCAGGGGATGGAAAAGTTGTTTTTTGTTTGTTTGTTTGCTCGTTTGTTTGTTTGTTTGTTTGGGAGAGACAGTATAGGTAGTTGGTAAAGCTAGTTCTACTTCAGTTAGAACTGAAGTAAGAATAAAAGCTATTAAAGAATCAAGTAACAAGAACAAGAAACTTGAGGGCGATGATAATTTGATTTGTTTTTCATCAGTAAGACGACATAGACACAACAGGAGCTACAATTGAATGCCTCACATCCAAGCATAATTTTCAAAAAGGTCAAATTTTCAGACCAACAACTAATTGAGTATCAGGGACAAAACAAAAACATTTTCTTATTCTTTGAGATTATGACAAAACTTAAATAGTAGAAGATTGGGTTCAATTTGTATCCTAAAGATGTGAAAGATTAAAGTGATAAATGTTGAACAACATTCCAGGATTCGATTTCATGGTATGAAGGGAAAGAAGACATATTAGACATATAGAAGGACCATGCATTTTATCTTTGGTAAAACAAAAAAAATGGCAAAAAATGATGACAAAAAAGCACATAAGGCCACACATGATTCTTACACTTCATTGTTATGTGCTACTTTGAGTTTCTCTATCTTATGAAATTTGAAGTAAAACTTTCTGTTTTAAGTTGTGTTGTCACAATATGTGAAAAGGTTCGAGGCATACTAATATTTTTCTAAGGCATTTTATGGACCTGATGAAGGATGAGATAATTATAAAAATAAGCGAAACTTTCAAGAGAAATTGCAAGTTATTATCTGATCAAATTGAAAGAAAGAAGAAGAACAAATATCTGTCAACACTTTATTCTTTAAACAGGGAGATGAATTTATCTTTTCATACAAGATGAACCAGCCAATTAATGTGAGCATGACCCTTTTTATTTCAACAGAGCAGCACATTGTATTCACAACTAAAGTCAAAGCAACCATGAATATTGTCATAACCAGGGTTAATTATGCCTTTGCCTACAATACCAGAATCTCTCTGGACTACTATGTTATTAGGGAATGTTTAATTAGACTCTGTCAAACATATATCTACATCTCTAGTCGTTAGCTTAGTGAGGATTAATAAAAGGAGAAGATTAAAGCCCACAGGAAATACCAGTCAAAGAAAACAGGCATCCCTGATCAGGATTGTGGTTATCATCTGGAGACTTAATTTTTTTGACATTTGGTGAGGGACCTGATAATGACATGGCCTTTCTGTTTGCAAGTTAACTCATTATATGCACAGCATGAGTTGTTGATAAGGTGCAAATGCAGAAAAATAGCAGAAAAAAAACTTTGTTTATGCTTTTTTTTTTACTTTAGTCATTTGTTTAAAAACAGGCAAACACAATGGTCTCCTACTGTTGGCATTGTGAAAATGTACACAAAATACTGAGGTTCAACTTCCCCTTAAAAATCAGACCTCTGGGCGCACTTTAGCTTCAAGAGAATGTTTAGCCAAAGACCACGGAGCTGTTTGCAGCACCTCACGCAGTGCCATGTGTGCAGTTTTTCCTCTAAAATGGGCAAGAGAAGACTGGAAGTTTGAAACAGCTAATGGGAAGGACGCCTGCTGCTCCCTCACAGGCTTCCTTGGAGGAGTAAATAGGATTGGGGGCACAAGAGTGTATATCTGGAAGAGGAATGCAGCACCATCATGGGCCCAGACAGGTAGGTTACTGTGGGAATTGAAAAGCAAGAGAGCCTGTATGATATAGAGGGGCAAGCAAAGCAGAACCAAAAGAGACATGGACAGAACCAGGAAACGGAGCAGATAGGATCGTTTCTCTACAACAGCTATACTAAAACAAGTCTTCTTTGGCTTAATGCACAGCAAGTCTAAGTAAATAACCAATAAGAAAAGAAAAGGCAGGATAAACACAGTGACCCCATGGACATAGACGAGGAACTGGGGGCGTAGGATGGCCTTACGAACACAAACGCCCCAGTGGCTGCTGTGGATCTCTGCATAGGTGAAATTGCTCATATCTTCCACATAGAACTTTGACAAGAAGCCTCCATATGGAAGAAACTTTGCGATTACCTTCCGGTCATGAAAGTACCTTGGGACAGAGGTGGGACTAGGAAGGGGAAAAGAGGTCGTCCAGTTGCTTTCTAATCCATGGCCTTCAGTGTTAATACCAGGGAGCTCACTTCTAGTGGAGCTGAGGAAATCTGAGCCTATGAACATGGCAAAGGACGAGAGAACTGATCCGAACCAGCACAACAGGACCACACAGAGAGCTCGACGACGGGTCACCACTGAAGAGTATCTGCAAGAAAGAAAATACATTGGTTCAGCGTCATTTCTGATATTAGCATCTAATTTGTAACAAATATAGCAGTGTGTCTTAAAAGTAGTAGCTACAACTTATTCATCATATTGATTAATTTAAAAAATATATATTAATATAGCCACAGAACATCTAGAGTGGTGAAAAATAAAAGGATTACTACAAGGGAAAATTTCATATAAATAACTGTTTTGTACATTTTGATGGGTCCAAAATATTTAACACAACCTTTTTGGTTATGAGGTCAACAGCTATATGAAAAACATTTGCAGCATTAGGAATAGTAGACGGAAGTCACATGAGACAGGGTTTAGGTGTTGCCAGAATCCAGTAGCTACAGGATAGTTTTGAGAAATTACTTCTTCAAAAACATCTAAAGCAAGGATGAGCATTGGTCAAGTCTTTTAGCATTGGTGCCAAAGAAGCAAAGGGCCTCAGAAGGCATGTAGAGGTTGCTGGGTTTTTTTTTTAACCGGTAAGTTTTATATTTGGTTTGGTTACAATTAGCATTAGCAGACCTGACAACTGGCTGGCAAACAGTTGAGAAGGCGAGCGTGCAAACATGAGGACGCCATTTACAGGCCAGGAGTACTTCAACCTGTAGTTATCACCTTTAAATGTTTGTTGCTCTACAGCTTATCCATGCCAACAAGCAAAGATACAAAATCCCTCTATAAACTGATTTATAAACCTTCTTGTAGACCTCAGATATCTAAAACAATTAGGCTTGACTGTAAGGACTTGGTAGCTTTTAAAAGGTTGTGAAATGAACTCTAGATGTGCAAATTCAATGTTTAATTTTCTCCTGACTATTTTTTCAAGTACTATGTTAAAGTAAGGCCTTCATCTTTGCTCTTTTGTCCCAATACTACATCAGTGTTGACTTAGTGCAAAACTTTGTTTCAAATCGCTTTCAGAACTCTGGAATTCTAGTCATTTCTTTTTGAGTTTGAGAGTTTCATTACACCAATAGCTCACGCTCATAGAAAACGATGTATACACTTCTTCCATGTAGGCAATAGAGTGCTTTAATAAAGCTTAAAGACTGTAGATGGATTTTTGTGGAGAAGAGGCTGTGTTGCCAAGTGCTGAGAGGGGCAGTCTGGCTGGTTCTATTGACTGAGTGTAAACTAACATAATCCAGCGTGCTAGAAGGAAGGCTAGGCAGCAGAGGTGTTTGCCATGGACAGCTTAGAGATGATCTGAGGAAACAATATCAATGATTTTACCTGCTAATGTTTGTCCCCAGAGCAATTCAATGAATTATCTACAGCTGCAGGTTCATCAGCATCATTTGCACGGGGCTAGTAAGACAGTGCTGTGCTTTTATCAAGCTGGAATTGTACTACTGAATCCATTTTTGTCTAGTCCCTTATACTGTTGGATGATGAATACTGAATATGGGAAGCCTGTGGCGATGTTGTTGTTCATAGTTGTTACATGTCCCGATTAGACATGCTTTTGGAGCCTTTTTTGTTGAGCAGACACTCATGGGAAGATTCACCTTTGTGAAACGTTTTCCACATTTCTGGAGAGTGGCTCTCACCGTAGTTCACTAAAGTCTCAAAGCCTTATTAATGGCTTTGTAATTCTTTTCAGATCGATGAACAATGACTCCCTCCCTTACCTTCTCTTGATTTTATTAACATCATTTAAATCCTATGTGTTTGAGATCTTGATATTGTAGATACCTTTTATTTAAGGGGTTTCCTGACTCTACAGGTTTAGCAGTAACCAGACAGAGTGTGGCTGGTAAAATAATTAACTAGTTTAATGAATAATAGTTAATCAATTAATTAACAAAAGGGGGGTATAAAAAATGCGTTTATTTATTTATTTTTTTGTCAGATTGTCTTCATCTGAGCCTGCATATAGGGATGCAGTTGTTGGCACTGTTGCCTTGCAGTAAGAAAGTCTGGGAATTCAGTCCTGCATAGTTGTTTGTTCCTGTGTTGCCCTTTGATGGGCTGACGACCTGGGGCTGCAGACACTGCCGTACAAGGACAAGGTCCATACACGTGGGTGTTGTTGGAGGAGTTTTTTTTATATATATATTGTACTATACTCAAAAAAAAATAATCTATTTGTTACTAGTTTTATTTTACTAAATGAAAATGAAATGTCTTTAGTGATATTTCTTTATAATTTCTTTCTAACCTTGACTATTTTTGCTCTCATTTTGAACCAAACATTTCTCAGTTTTCAGCTGGGTCATTTACCAAGCTATTAAGAGCTAATAAAACGAACCAGAGTTGTGAGATCATTAAGTTATTTAGGTGATTTTTGAGCAAGAAAGAAATTAAAAGATAGAAAGAGAAAAAGAAAATTCCTCTCTTTAGCTTGGTACAGAAAAATAACAAAAATAATACTTTTGACAGAGAAAATCTGATTTTAGTACCAACATGCCAAAATCTAAAAACGTATAAAATGTACAAACAATTATCTTTTTAGAACTTTAAAAGGTTATGTTTCCTGTTTTTAAAGACTTCACTTTCAGCTTTTGTAATTCAGAAAAACCCTAATAACCTTTAATCACCTTGAAAGGTTGGCTGGAAACAAAGAAAAATTCAAGAAGATATGTATTTATGAACTTTTGGGAAGTTTTTAACATAACAAAATTGATTTGATGTCATTCATTTTTTTGCTTATACAAAGACAATGAGAAATTTATATTACAGACTGATAAATATTTGGCAAAATGTCTTCCAATAAATTAAAGTTTGCAAGGTTTTATTATTTTTACAATTTGAATTTTTTTATGGTTGGGTCTGGGCTTGTAATTTATTATAATAGCATTCATTAATATCCTAAGGAAATCAAAAAAGGATAATCCTTAAGTTGAATGTTAGTTTTGAAGGCAAATGTTCACATTGCAATTTATCATGATAAAGGAGGTCAATAAAAAGACTTATTTCAATAACAGAGATCTAGAAAACCTAAACACTTTCATGAATTTTAAAGCTTTTACAACAAAGCATAGTCTGGCTGTATTTTAATATTCTTAATAATGGTGATTGGTGGTGATAATATAAGCTTGCAAAGAGAATAACAAAAAATAAAACTCTGCTCTGGTTCTTTGGTTCTGACCAGCATTTTAGTCTCATGGTTCAGAATATTGGCTAAGTTTATATTTACAAATAAGGTATTTGTGAACCTGAAAAACTGAAACAAAAGGTATGCACAGAAGGTGAACCTTAATGTGCATGAGGATCAGCTGTCTACTCCGTTTACTTTGAGAAACTCAGTAGAGTTTCTCAGTGGTTTTGTAAAGCATTGAGCAATTCAATGGAAGCAGCAAGAATTATATTATACTTATTTTTATAAACACCTGCAGCACTATATTGGAAAAAAAAATACTTGAGAGACATTATTAATCATGTAAAACCCTAACTCTTCAAATCCGTTTTTATTGTTCATTTTTAAAGAATAAATTTTGTCTTTAGTATCTTCCTGGAAAAAAAATCTATTTTATGTTTAGAATATTTGTAATTTCTCCCTGCAGTTCCAGGGAGACTGATTTTTCCTGCATATATAGTGATGTAATAAGGTAGGGTTGTCTCTTAGGTATTAGTGTGATATTTCTAATCTAAGTAATTTATTCTATGGAGTTTCATAAAATGATTTTTTTCTCTTGTGTTGATTTATTTTGAAGAGACTTGTTGGTCTTGCTACCAACATTTCAACCCCTTTTCATATGTGAGAAGCACCCAAACTCCATTGTTTGCAACTTTGATGAGATTTTTTTCATAAAAAAAACATCTAACATAATTTCCTCCTAAACATTCTAAGGTTTAACAACAGTTTTCATGTTTAATTGGAGATGATTTTTTAATACATAGACCCACCTGTCTGCTAAATGATGTTGTAGGTAGGCATCCAGTGTGAGCAGTATTAACAGGAACATGGTGAACTGCCTGATCAGTAAGGGGCAACACACGAGTGCCATGCATGTGTAGAGACACTGGGATGTTTGAAGGTTTAGCAACAGAGTCACAGGGACTCCTATGGCACCACCCACAGCCCCCACACAGCCCAGGCACAGCCGGAGGCAGGATGAAACACTCCCAGGTTGGATACCGGCACCCTGAGCTCCTTGCTGGACATCAGCTACAGCTCTGCTGCTGCTGCTGACTGCCATGCATAATCTCACACTGACCACAATCACGAATACCGATAGAGTGCACTGGCAAAGGGAGTATAGCCAAATGAACTCCATGTCTAAAGGAAAATAAAAAGAAAGAAGGAAGTTATTCTTCACTCAAACACCCCAGGTTTAAGAAAAATATGTATGTATCAGTGGTTATGCAAATGCAGCTTTGTTTACTCCTACAGTAGCTGCTGGCAGCACCCTGAGTTCCCACAGAGGTCTTCTGCAAGCAGTGCTCAACTAGATTGTTAAAAGAATGGTCAAACAGATAGAAAGTCAAAGAAGAGGGGGAATATAAATGAGAGAGGAGTGACAAAGAGTTAAGGAAATATTGAGGATAAGCACAGTGCATGTGCAGAATACTTAAAACATCTGGCAAGGCTACAAGAGAAACTACTGAAAAACTAAGAGTGTGATGTAAGTTTGTGCTCCCGGAGCAAAGAGAGTAGATTTTTTGATAGATATTGGAGAGCTGGAAACGTGCCCAGGGATTGAAAAGGTCAGGCAGGACCTCACTTGACAGAAGTTCTCCACTGAGGATGTGAGCACCATGCAAACACATAACAACACGCACCAAGCTGGGTGGCAACCCAGCGTTAGCATTGACTTTTCCTTTTTTCATCTTTTACTCTCTGCTGACCTTGTTTTACTTCTCCTCTCTGTGTTTCACATATTTCTCAGATACAAACAGCCCCAAACATTTAATGCATCTTGTGGAAGTATTCATATAACAGAACTAACTGTGGAGAACTTTATAAAATTCCTCCTTTGTCTCTCATTTTGTCAAATCGTATTTGCACAACCTATGTGTTCATTGTGATTAAATGAAACAGACCAACAAATAGTAATAGATAGTTGGGAAGTGAAAGAAAAGGTTTTGTAACAGTTTAACAAAACTTAAGAACATGTGACATACATTTATATAAAACCCCTTTTACTATGAAATCCCTAAATTAAACGCAGTGAACAAAATTTCCTTAAGAAGTTGAGAGACACCTCACTGCCTGGGCAGAACATCTCCATTTTTACATACATACCAAAAATACACCAAGACTTGGTTAATTTGACCAAATTTTAAAATCCTTTTCGTTAAATAATTTTATATCAAAACTAAAGGCAAGTTAGAGTCTTATTTATACTGTAACTTCAATGTTTTATACATAAATAACCCCTGATTGCTGTTTTTAAAGATGGTTAAACATTGTTCCTTGTTTACTTGATCATCTACATATTTGACAAGAAAGTTCTGTCAAATAAAAAAAAATGTTTACCCCAAAAGTTTTGAAAGAAGCTTAAACCTGTGGACTAAATACCTTAACTTAATTGAACACCACCAATGTATCCCCTCACCTGAGAACAAAAACCCTAATATTAGTATTTGGTGGATTAGAAACCTAAAACTACGCTAAGCAGACTAATATGACTTCATTAAATTTCCATTTGGATTGACTATCAACATGCATTTCTGGTACTGATTGTAATAGTGGTGGTGCCCTGCCCCTGCACTTCAGCACTTGTGTAAAAGTTTATTTAGCTGGCTGAGAGCATCATGAAATCAAGGATAATATCAAACTAGACAGGCAAAAAAGTTTTTACAACCAGAGCTACAGTTGAGTAGAAATTGTGAAACTGTGTTCATGTGTTCGAGTAAAAACCACAATCAAATTCAGAATCTGTGGCTAATTGACAGTTGATGTTCAATGAAGCTCCCCATTAAAATTTTATGCCATCATTTTAATTCTACTACACAATTCAGAGATGGATAATCCAGGTGCATAAAGTAAAAAATCTGCCACTTAACATGGTAATTAGCTGCCAGTCTGTGCTGTAGATCATGGAAATGTCTTCAAACCTCTCAGAGTCTCCAAGATTTTTACTTTCTGGACCTGGATTAACCACCTCTGTCCATTCCCTACAATTCCCACAAATAAACATCAAATTCTGTTTTTAGCAAACCACATGTTAAAAAACATTTAACAAACATGTTAGGACCCATTAGTCACTTCAAGCACTCAAAATGATTGGCAGCAACTTTTTGTGTATTTTTTTTTTCAAACAATCACAAAAAGCAAAATGGAAGAATACTGAAACAGCAGATTTTCTCCCTCGACATGAAACCTGTCAGTTCAATGTGTTTAGTTTGACCTTTTCGAACCAATTGCACTCAGTCTTCACTTCAATAATAATCATGGCTGGCAGGAATAACTCCTATACCACTTCATAATCATTTTATACAGTCATCCCCTGTCTCGCCATCTGGAGGGCTTGGGCAGATTTGATTTACTGAACTAATTAAATGGTTTGAATCCACCTTGTTTAAATTTTCAATTCAAATTGTTAGTGGACATTAGTGTAATTTATCAGGTTATATCTTTAAAGTCATATGGTCAGTAAGAACATTTTCAAAAAATGGTTACCCAAATGTTTGTATGATTTCAGGAAGGAAAATTAGAAATGAAAAAGTAAAATTACCTTTTTAAGGCTCTTTGATGAGGCAGATATGATATTTAAATCTCTTTTCTATCTTTCTTAAGTCTTAACAGTTTTTTTATTTCCCTTTTAGGCTTTCTTTCTCTTCCTCCCAGCCCTGCTGCCTACCTCCTCACTGACAGAAGGAACCTGATTTATAAACCTCCTGCTTATCAACCTGCCTTCTATCTCTCTTGTCTCTGCAAACATATCAATTGTGTCAATGTTGGAGCACTGCTGCCCTTTCCATCTAAGATGTGCAAAGGGCAACATCACCTCTGCCATCCAGAGAACTATGCAAATAAAAGAGCACAGGCACACACTGATATAAGGTGAAGCAAAGAGAAACCTTTTTTTAATTCCATTTTTCTGCATCTTTTTTTATGTTCTCAGATGGGTTCAATTTGTGTGGAAAAGTGAAAATAAAAGCTCTTAATCAATCTGCTTTTTGCAAGGTCTGATGAATAAAGACAAATATCAGACAGAACAATGTATTTATGGCACTTATAAATTGCTGACACAAAACTTTGAATTGTATTAAGTTCTTTTAGCTACTAGGTTTCAAAATCCAACTTAATCAAAAAGTATCATAATCTCAAAATCCATGGTCATTAAAGGAGGACTTCTTTACCATTCCATTCTGTGATGCCTGTCATGTTAAAGACTCGCAAAATTTATCATACAAATATGTGTATAAATATTTGTTTTACATATTACTATTCTGATTTATGACTGGGTTGTAAGTCAAGATTGAGAAGGAAAGACAAAATAAAAAAGAAATAAATATGTAAGAAAGAAGGGAAAATGTGTTTGAAAAGAAATCCATAATGAGCAGCAACGAGCTTGTAGGTTATTGATGTGATTCATGTAAGAGTTTCTAGTAGACTCAAGGGAACATCGCACCATTTGAGGAATATGGCTTTGAGAACAACATCAGTGGTCGTCAAACATTTTCAAGGAATTTGATCAGGGAGAAATCCAGGAAGATACTAAAGACAAACTTTATTCTTTTAAAGGTTTCTTCTTTGGAAATAAGTTGGAAATGCTCATGAATATTCTGAGAGACGAGGACCCTTAGTGCACAAAGATGGCCTCACCAACAGCCAGACAGCCCAGTGTGATGCTCCTGCATCTTTAACTCTTGGTTTTAAACTACCCACCAGACAGTGTTTAACACTGGAGCTGCTCTTGAAACTTACAAAAAGTAAATCTGAGTCATGGCCAAATGACTACTGCTGCATGACATAAATGTCATAGAGCTTAAAACAAATTGGAAAAAGGACAAACTGGAGGTTTCCTTTCAGATAATGCAGGGGAGCTGGCAGCACTATCAGAAGATGGTAAAGGGCTCCAAAAGACGAAAAATCTCAGGCATTATTGCAGTGAACTGTCACAAACCTCAGGTGCTTTTTAAAAAAATATAGATTTTGTGCTAAAGCCACAGATTTTTGGGGGGGTGAGTCTATACCTGTTGTCTTTATTTACTTTGCTTTGTAGAGAAGTTACTTAAGCTACTGGTAAGAGAGAGGGGGCTACATCAAGTTAAAACAACTGGAATTCTGTCAACCATTAGTAAGCACAATAAGAGTTTAAAATTGCACACAATTATGGAATCAGTGTAATTATTACCTTTATTTTGTCAACACACCTCATAAAAACTTTAAAATTCAAAAGATCGATACAGCTGGGTTAATTCTTTTCCCAATGGAATACCTGGAGTACCTAAGTACCTGATTGGTACTCTCCTTAGCCATCCTGTCTGCCATTTCATTCCCCTTAATCCCGTGATGTGCTGGAACCCATACAAAGTTTACTGTTAGCCCCATCGTATTGATTCTGTAAAGTGTTTTTTTTAATTTCAATTAATATATCTGGTCTACCTTTGGATTGATTATTTTGGAAACTGATTAATGAGGAACTAGAATCTGAGCAAATTATTTCTGAGCAAATGATTTAAGTGGTCAGACTTCTTCTACCCATTGAACTGCTAAAAGCAACGCCTGCATGTCTCCTGTATACACTGAGACTCCATCACTAACCCTTTTCCCCACCTTAATTTGAAACTGTGGCACAATAAATGCTATCCCTACCTTATTAACAGTATTTTTATACATCTGTGTATATTTGTACATAGTTATAATATTTATTTAAGTATTCTTGTACTATATATTTATTCATAATATGATATTTATCTTTATTCTTCTTTTCTAATAATGAAAAATCTACTTCAGCATTGGGAAGTATCCAAGGCGGTGCTGCAGGTAATAGAAATGTCTGACACGCATGTAACTGATTTAAATGGATTTCATTAACTTTAGAGTTTATTATCCAGCCAAAGCTCTTCAACTGTTTCTTTTTCTTTTCCCATCCAGGTTTAAGCATCTCTAATGTTGGATGATCATTTCGTTGTCCCTGTAAGTTTGACCAGTAGTTTAAAGATAATTGATCCCTTCTAACTTTAAGGGGCATTTCTCCCATTTCAACCTGTAATGCTGCTGTTGAAGATGTTTTAAAAGCGCCAGTACATATTCTTAAAGCCTGATGTTGAATGATATGTAACTTATTGAGGTTTGTGTCTGAGCTGAGTTATAAACTATACATCCATAGTCCAAGGCTGACCTAATTAACCCAGTATAAATAGCTTTTAATGAATTTATATCAGCTCCCCACTCAATTCCAACTAAACACCTCATTATATTTAATAAATCTTCCCACATTTATCAATTATTATTTTAATGTGCACATCCCATGTCATTCTTTCATCAAACCACATCCCAAGAAATTTTAATTGTTTAACTCTTTCCAAAACCTGACCATATAACTTTAAGTTAATTTTTCCTCAACTCTTTTCCTTGTAAAAACATGATTTTAGTTTTCTCTACAGAAAGTTTAAAACCCCACTGGTATGACCACTTTTCTACAACTGATATTGCTTCATGAAGCTACTTAACAATAAAATGTAAATTTCTTTCTCTTTTCCACATTGCTCCATCAACAGCAAAAAGTTTAATATCCCATTTCCCTCCTCTATTTCTTTAAAAATATCATTAACTACCACGGAAAGTAATAACGGACTAACTATACTTCCTTGTGGTGTCCCATTTTCTATATTCAAACTCTCAGAATAATCCTTCCCTATCCTCACTTGCATTTGTCTTTCTTCTAGAAAATGTTTAATCCATCTAAACATTTGACCATTTACACCCATTCTTCTAATTTTAATTAATAGCACTTCCCTCCACATCATATTATATGCACACTCAATATCAAAAAATACTGCCACAACAGGCCACAAGCTTCATCATGTGTTACTTACTAAAAAGGAACCATTTAGGTCTCGCGAGAAAAATAGAGATTTCTCCGTTTTAACAAGGGTTGGAAACCCCGTACCTTCCTCTTCCCTCCGCTGTTCACAAGCAAGGTAAAGCGCTATTTTTCTCTTATGCACTATTACAATGTATTAAAGTTCCCTAATTTATAGATTCCTCTCGGACTCATCCTGATAGACGGTAACATGCATAGCCCCAACTCGTTTCAGCTTTGCGACATAAAAATTAATTTTGATCTTAGTTTTTTAAAAATTGGTAGTGCTGGCTTAGAGCGTAGCTGGTAGTAATCGCTATGGCTGCCCCCATGCTAACTTGTTTGGCCTGCTAGCGTGGTATCCAATTCTATATTGAAACTTTCACTGCCACATATTTAATTACATTTAACTGGGGGAGGGGGGTTCCTGGTTTAAATAAACATTTAAAGCTTTGCTGCTAATACATTCGCACAGTTTGTGTGTGGCTTAAACTGCTTATCGCTAACACGCGACATCCAAGCTAACATGCCGGCTATATCTACTAGCTCCTCAGTCGTTCTACTATATCAACTGAACGTCTCGGCTTTCAACAATGTGTAAGTTATTATAGTTCTTTCAGAGGGTTTTTTTATAAAGTTGCTCATTAATGGGAGTATAGATAATCTAGGTACTGTATGTGCGAATATTAGTGGCTTAAATGCTATTGCATAGTCGTTTTTTTTTTTTTTTGTCCATCATAATTGAGAAAAAACTGATTTGCAGTTTCATGTTAATTTACGAGGCGGTGGAATTTCCTACACCTCAAGTTTATTTTTTTCTTGAATCTTAGTCTATATTTACCAAAATTGTTTTAAGATGGCCTTCGTATAATATCTAATACCTAAACTTTTTTTGTTGTATTTACCCAAAGTCTAAAGTTGGCTCCATGTTGTTTTTTGTTATGTGGTTTCTTGCTGTTTTAACCTAAAAGCATACTGACATCTACATTCACAAGTTTGTTATGTAATTTAAGATAAAGGGCTAGAAAAGTGTATAAATGTTAAGATCTAGAGTACCACCCCGTATAGCTCTTCATAATGTAAGTGTACTTACAGTGTTTTCTTTTGTAGATGCCTGGTGTTACAGTGAAAGACGTCAACCAGCAGGAGTTCGTCCGTGCCCTTGCGGCCTTCCTGAAGAAGTGAGTGTTTACCTCTTAATCTCTAGCTTTATCGTTTTGGTTTTGTTTTTTGTTTTTTTGCTGAACATTATCCAATTTGTCATCAGTATAATGTGATTAGTGTTCACAAACTGCCTGAAAACATTTTCTTTGGTAGCTTTTTTTTCCCCAGTTTTACACCTTTGTCAACATTTTTAGGTGAATTGTCTTTGATCCATTTTCATGTTAGGATAACCAGTGTTGTTGCCGAAAGCTGATATGAATTTTATTTGCATGGTTTGATTAGAAATTGGAGTACTCTATTGAATGTAATATTTTCTCCTACTTCCAGGTCAGGAAAGCTGAAGGTGCCTGACTGGGTGGATCTTGTCAAGCTGGGTAAACACAAGGAGCTTGCTCCCAGTGATGAGAACTGGTTCTACATCAGAGCTGGTAAGTATTTAGGTTTTTCGTGTAGGTAGTTTTCTGGGGTGATGCATAATTTGCTTGCTTATTTGAGAAAGTCATGGTATACCTAACAAAATCATTTTTATCTTCCTATGCAGCATCTACAGTTCGCCATCTATATCTCCGAGGTGGTGCTGGTGTTGGCTCCATGACCAAGATCTATGGTGGCCGCAAGAGGAATGGCGTATGCCCTGCCCACTACAGTGTTGGATCAAAAAATGTGGCTCGCAAGGTGCTGCAGGCTCTGGAGCTTCTCAAGATGATTGAGAAGGATCCCAACGGGTAAATGATTACATGCAGCATCTTATCTTAAACTCCAAATGTGCTATCTTGAATATGATGGGTCTGTCTGTTTTTTTTTCCCTTTTTGGACCAATATTGTTGCATCACAAAGCAAATTAATTTGCTAACTCGATGCCTTTTATTGTCTGCTTTAATATTTGTTTTTTATTGCACATAATGTACACTCGTACTCTTAATTATCCCATATAAAGCGTCCCATCCAACAGCTTATTGCAGCCTGGTTGCATTTTGTGGAGTAGACGAGGCTTTCCATTGATTGCACTTATTATATGACATTGTTTGATCGAGGCAAGTTGTCTCAAGGTGCCTCAGGGTTTTTAGAAATCTGACATGCCTTGGTAAACTGTGGTCAACTCTTGGTGATTTGTGAGTTTTTGCCAGACTCTGTGTAATTAAAACTTAACTTTGTAGTGTCAAAAACTTAAGCCAGTTATAATGGACTATAAGCAATGAGCTGCTTGCATAATTTTCACGGCAACGTAATGATATAAGTTGGGATTCAATCTTGAGCTGGAATACAAGAAATACAGCAGCATCAAGGGAAGAAAAAACTTAAACCATAAGTAAAGTTTTGAGTTGTTTTGCTAGCTGATTTGCAATGTTGGAGATGTTTGGCTTTGTATTAATCCATGGATCCAGTGGATGAGCTCTTGATGCTATGGCGTATCTCAACCTCTGGTAATTTTCATGCTCTGTAGAAGCTGTTGGATTTCGCACTTGCTTCCTGTTTGTTCTCAGTCAGTCCAATTAAAGACTTCTTTTTTTTTTTTTTTTCTCCCCTTCTTCTGCATTCATGGTTTACATCAAACTTCTCCCTTTCAACTTTACCTGTGCTCACAATGCCTCTTACAGCTTTGTTGGCTTCTGACAGTTTCATCAGAGACAGTTTTAACAGTTAAGCTTTTTCTTTTGTAGATACCTTATTCTGGTTTATATGGCTGTAGACTTGGTGGGGGCAGTTCAATAAGAGCTCATTGCTGTTCCAGCATGAATGCTTTTCAAAAAATATGCACAGACACAAGTTTGTTGTACAAGAACCTGACTGACCTGCAGTCTTGACCTCAACTGGAGAGAACTTAAGTTCTATTTCTGGTGGAATGGAATAATTATAAAAAATTCCCATAAGTGCATAGCTAAATCTAATGGAAAGCATTTCCACAGCGAAGTTAAAGATGTAGCTGCAAATGGTGGGTCAACAATATTGACCTTGAATGACTACGAGAGTGTTGCTCAAATTTGTTTGTTCATGAACGAACACAATCAAATGCTTAGACTGGAGGGAGTCTTAAAATGTTTGTTTATTTTATTATCAAAACTCCTGTTTGAGTGAAAGCAAATTGGGCTCTTTTTTTTTTCTCCCAGGTTTCCCTCTCTGTAAGCTGCATATGAATTAACATTCCTAGTTTAAACTGTCGGAAGAAAAAATTCCTTTTTGTATTTACTGATAAAGTATGCTCTGTTTAGGTCTGATTTTTGACTCGTATTTTTCCGACAAGAGGGTTTTAATTTTAACTTTCATTTTGAACCTGCAAATAGGAACATTGATTACAGGAGTGAAATGTATGGTTAAAGCAGATTTTTGGCTGGACTGGCTCTAATCTCATTAATCTGAGAGTGAAGTAATGGAAAATGTTTTCAGTTGACATTTGTCTGTTCAGTGTAAAATTCAGAGATCATTTCTTTTTTCCTTTTCAGTGGCCGAAGGCTGACCTCCCAGGGAACAAGAGACCTGGACAGAATTGCTGGCCAGGTGGGTCTGTTTTCTGAAATGAAATGTTTCTGAATCTGAAACGTGTTCAACTAAAACAATCGAGCTTTAAGCTGTCCCTCATAATTTCTATAAAACGACTTTTCACGGGGAGCATCTCATTGCCTAGGTTGTCTGCAAATCTATTCAATTCAATAAATCTTGAGTAGTTTTAGTTTAGTTGCACAGCTGCCATGTCTCTGGTCTAAATAGTATCGCTAAGAACTCCACTCACTCTTCAACTCCAGGGTTGTCTGATCTGCTAGCTTTCAGCCCTAAAACGATGTGAACCCCCCGCCAGCATAAATTAATCAGATTCTTTTGTTAAAACTGTGAACGGAGCCCCTGACTTACTATTACAGAAGTTAAAGATTAGCTTTGGATTGTTTGGAACGACAGCAATCTACGTTTTAAGTTCCAAACGTCGTAGGTACAGCTGCTCACTGTAGATATTCACTGAACAGCAAAGCGACTCTTTCAATAAGGGAACCAAATAAAAAAAGCATGTGACATTTAAAATGTTCCAGGCACAGAGGAGACACCATTGAGTTCTCCAACTTTTTCCGATCCCATCAGACCTGCTTCCACCCAAAATGAAAGGAACTCAAGATCATTAGGAAACTCAAACGAGTCAATGTCCTCCTAATGGGGGGTTAAAGCAAAAAGCTGCGACACAACACAAAGGCATAGCTGTAGATTAATCTATTAAAAATCAACGGTTGTCTATAACAAAACCCACCACTTTCCATTTCAAAGTTTTTAACATTGTTCCAACCTAACTTTTGAGCCTGAGTGAGTTGTGTGACAAACTGAATGATACATAAAACTCTTAAAAAAATACACACAGTGTTTTTTGTTTTGTTTTGATTCAGCACCTTGCCAGCTGAAAAAAGTCTCTATCCCCACATGTCGCTTTCAGATGCAAAGCTTTTCTACAGGCACTTGTCCTGGGGCAGATTTTCCTCTGCCAGCTGAAAATCCTGCAGCACGCTATTAAAATCATTGCCCTTCATTTAAAAACAAAAACTCACAGTTGGGCCTTGTCAAAAATGAACGGAGGCAGCAATGTTGTGACAAGCCAAGGGTAAAAAGGGGTAAACATGAGGAGGGAATTTTATGCATGGAGAGTTTACCGTATGGCACCAGTTTTCTCCTTTACCCATACTAATGAGCAGTATGTAGATGAACAGACCTGAGCCCGGTCCGCCCTTCTACCCATAGCTCTAAACTTGGCAAGATGTTGGTGCGACTAAACTCCAATGACTCATTATTCGTTTCTAATGGCTTGTTGCCTCAAAACGACTCTTCTGTCCTTCGTTTTAGTAGTAATGGTTATATTGGCGACAACTATAACGGAACAAGTTTTCCAAGATTTGTTCCTCTTAAATCCTTGTGAATTGATTGCAATTCACTCCCATGTGTTCTAAGCGCCGTTTGAAACACTTTAGCAGAAACTGAAAAGAGGGGAAATTAGAAGTAAAAGATGAACAAATGGGAGATTAAGCAGATGGGAAGTTTGATTGGATTGTAGTTTAAGGAGATTAAATGGATAGCCATTTGTACCAACCATATGTCCCATTTCCCCAAACTCAGTCATTCTACCAAAACTTAGTTAATATACTAACTAATGTATTGTTTTCTCCACAGGTTGCAGCTGCAAACAAGAAGTCTGTTTAATAAACCTGTTTTGGATAAAGGCAAAAATTGTTTCAGTGTCTGTTTTTTAAGAAAATATAAATGTTTGTACCATTTGAGTTGCTCTTTATTGAGTTTTTTTTTTTTAAAAGGGGGGTAAAAATGCAATACGGCTACTTGGCAAATTCTTATTTAGAAGAATGGCAAGGACTGATATTTTGCATAACTTTTGGCAGATTTGTGCTCTATTATTGCCATTTTCATTGCCTTTCTCATCCTTTGCATTTTTATCCCACAATGGTCAAATGTTTTAAAAACAAAAAAAATGGCAAATGATTAGATTTTCAGTAGCAGCATGGTTAATGGTTTAGAATTCAAATATATAGGAGACCACACTGCCACCTAGAGGCGAAATTATTTCACTTGTTTAATAGAGAAACGAGAAAATGTACAAACTTGTATTTGACATATTTTTAATGTGGTTATTGAGTGAATCTATTATTTTACATCAAGTTCAAACTAATTAAAAATGCCTATAGTACAAATATAATTGTACTTTCTTTTAACTCTGTTTTCTTGCCTAGCCATGTCAGTCTACGTTTGTTTTAAAAGGAATTTCCGTACTGCTACTTGAAGCTTGAGTCTGTGAGCTAAACTCTCAATTAAGATGGGTTTCTAAAATCCTGTAGAGGGTGCCAAAGCCTGCAGAATATGAATCATCTTGGCCTGAGATTCATCCATTTGTTCCAAATGTAAAGCTGTTCCTCTTGAGTCCACCCCCCCTCCCTTTTTCCCTCCTTTGACTCTGCTCTCTAAAATTGCAATTTTTGAGAGCTTTTAGATTATTTCAATATAATGTAAAACCTATTCAACAACCACATGAGTTGGGAGATAGGAATACTATACAGATTTCTGAGAAAATGCAGAATCTCAAGGTTTAGCTTATCAATTGAACTTTAAAATGTATAAATAGGATTAAAGGTTTTTTTTCTTTAGGGTTCTGTTCAGTGAATTTTGCTTATGTTATAGGGTTTAGGTCTGTGGGCTATGAGTGAGTACCACTGGAAAATAATCTCCATTAACCAAATAACAGAGTCTGCAGAGGGAAGGCGTTCTAAAACTTTCAAACTGCTTCATTGAGCTCAAGGGGGTGGGGTTAGATGAGGCAGCTTTCCAGCTCCAAGTGAGACCAATCATAAGTAGACCTCAAGTAGCTTGGATTTTTTTACATCATTTGAGATTCAGGGACCTTGATTCTAGAAACCTCAGTACCTTCTTAAAACTGAAGCAGGGGCTACATGATTTGACTTGGAGGGCACACCTTGGATGCATTTGGTGGCTGAAGTAAAGTTTTCATCAAGCTTGTAATTGTAACTTGTAATTTTCTACCCATTTTGCCCCTTCATATCCAACTTTTGAGTTAATCTTGAATGAAACTTGGAGCGTTTTAAGCGATGCTCTTTTATGGCTCACCTCTGAAACATTCAGTAGCTGCTGGGCAGATGTGAAGTCTGTCTTATGAATCCAAATTATTTCTGTAATGCTTTGGAAAAAGAACAAGGTGTTTTCTATAGCTGGAAGCCACTGTGACCAGAAAAGGAACAGAAGCAAAAGGCTTTATCACTGAAATGAATAGATATATGTTTCTAGTCAGTCTTTGAGGAATTCCTGGAAAACCATTTCAACTTTCTAATTTAACACCTTTGAAATCTTCTGGGTTATAAACATTTCTTTCTAGTTTTATTCCACACTTTCCATAATGTGTGGTTGTACAATAAATTTGCATGTATAGGCCTGTTAAGATGATAAATGGCTTATTTTGTTAATTTATGAGCTTTGAAGCATGGCCTGCTGAAAGCGCTCAACCTCACCACCTTCTGTGTAAGCCAGTGAATTCAGACTCCACTGTTTAGATGATATTTTCTGTGTTGACAGTAAGCCTCAGTGTTTCCCACTCTGTCAGCTTCTCTATCAATGTGTATACAGTACACAGTGCATTGTGTGCTGTCCCACTGGAATGAGTGTACAGCTGTATTTCTTTCCCTTCATTCAGTCATAACAGTCTCCAATTATTTTGCACCTCTCTTACTATACACTGTAGTCTTTTCATGCTGCTATCCCAGCTCCCTCATCCTTCAATCTTCCCATCTCTCAGTTCTCCATCTGCCCACTCCCTGCTGTTTTTATTTGAAGAACAGCTGTTTCTAAACACCTGAACCCATCGCTGTTCCAACCCAATCCAGCCCCCGACCCCCCCTGGATTGTGCATTTTCCCTCTAACCTGTAATTTAGAGGTGAGAGATGAAGCAACATGTCCTAAAGTGCAGGATAGCAATGTGAGGAATTTCAACACTCAGATTTCTATTTTTCCTCTTCATGTATGTAAATACATTTTATCTAGATATAGGTGGCGCGTATACACCTCCTTTCTAGGCAATTTTCTCTGCAGTCAGTCAACTTGTTTGTGCACCATCTGTCATTATCAGCAGGCTTTATTTGCTGCTCAGCAATTACCACATTTAACAAATGCACACTCAAGTGGTTGTTCGGGGCCCCTGTGCTGTTATGGGGGTGGCTGCACCTTCTCTCTCTCTCTCTCTCTCTCTCAGGTTTTTGGCAGCTCTGAGGCTGATCACGCCTGGAATGGATGCAGACCTGCCTCTCACCACCTCAGGGCTGGAAGCGGGAGATAACTAGGAAATGCCTTGCTGCAGCACAAGCCTCTCCAAATAGAATAGCTATCAGGACAGCCTACACACATTGTCAGCCCACAGCTTCATGCCCCATGGCATGTTTTCTCAGAAGACATGACATTCCCCAGAAAGTTTTCCCAGTTTTCCCAGAGTCCTGTCACTTTGAGTCAACAGAGCAGTGGAGGAATGCAGATACAACCCGCCCAGTAAAGATAACTACCTTCCTGTTAGGGTATGGATACAATGTTTTCTCATAATCTGCATTGTTTTGTTCTTTATTTTTTATAATTTAAACAAAAAGTCAAATCTTTTCAGTTGCTCAATAGTCTATCTTAAGCCATTAGATGAGATGCTATCTATTCTTGAGACCCCACGCAGTGTTTTTGATGCCGTCTGCAGAGGGTCTGCCCTTGTCTGCTTGGGTGTTCAGTGAAAATTGAAGCAAAGAGGTCAAAGTTGTTTTAGAGAACTGATGAGCTTCTCTTAGAAACCCTGTCATATTATGCACTGGTATAAGATATCCACATAGATTATAAATTCATTATAAGATGATTTAGAAATGACTCCTACATTACTGCAGTAATTGTTAGTTTATTTGATTTTAAGTTTTGGATTTGTGCAGGAGTAAGAGTCCTCTATCATTAATAACATTGTATTAATATCATTTAAAACAATGGTTTTTAAATTTGATCCTCGTGACCTATTGTCCTGCCTGTTTTAGATGCATCTCTGCTCCAGCACATCTGCATCAAATGATTGCACTACTCAACCGCCACCATGGGCTGCACCAAGGCCTGCTAGTCATCTGTCTAAGTCAGGTGTGTGGAGGCAAGGAAATCCGTAAAACATGAAGGAAAGTGGGACCTAGTTTGAAAACTAAGGTTTAAAGAACTGAAACATATAAACTGAAACATATACTGTTGATTTATTATACTTCTTAAATATTTGAACAGCTAACAAAACCTAGATCTTCTTTATTAGAACAATTAAACACAAACCAGCTAAACACCACTTTGAATAAAATTTTACTATCATATTTTGACCTGGCCATCATGGAGAAAAGAATACAGTAACTTACATCTTTTTAAGGAAGGTTGGCTGCAAAAAATAATTGATGAATGAGGTGTTTGTTCAGAGCACTGAATCCAAGCATGTTCAAGCTAGAAAGTCCTGTGGAGGAAGGAAGCGGTGAAGACTCGTGCAATGGGGATAATTGCTGCCTTAGGAACAAAGCAAAATCCCATTCATATTTTGGGGCAATACACATTCAATATACAGTTGGCAAAAAAAGTATTTAGTCAGCCACCAATTGTGCAAATTCTCCCACTTAAAAAGATGAGGGACATCTGTAATTTTCATTATAAATATACGTCATCTATGAGAGACAAAAGGAGAAAAGAAAATAACATTGTCTGATTTTTAAAGAATTTATCTATAAAATAGCTGAATGACATCCAGGATGAAACTACCTTGTATGGCCATTGAAACAAAACAAAACAAAAAAAATCAATCATTCCTGCCCTTATTTTTATCCTGATTAAAAAAAATTAAATTCTAGGACTACTTCAAAAAATCTTTTGGATGTTTGAAACTTTTTCAGACATTTCTATAGAGGACTTGCTGATCTGTTTACGCCACCGTGCTGGATGGCACATAACCACTTGAATGTGCCAAAATAATACAGTAAGGTGTTGACTACAAAAATGTAATACAAAATCAGTGGAGAATCTGCCAACCCTGCATTTTCTAAATGTGTTAAACATTTAGATGGAAAGATAATACAGAGCTACATTACAAAAAGTTGTAATAATTTGCCTGCTAGCTTGTTTTTTTTAGCGATTCGACTTCCATCTGTCAGACATCCAGACTTCACCTACCACGACTTATATTTGCTGAATCTTATAAAAGTTAAGACAGCTATTTTGTGTTCACCAAGCAGGAGGGAGATGCTGAAAGGAGGGGAGCATAGTGGACATACTACGTCAAGCTAAAGTAACAGCTAGCGTGTTAGCTATTCAGATCGCTAGTTTTTCTACCAGAGTAACACCTTCATTACTGTTTTATGTTGCTCTCTAACATCAACGCATTGAATACTATAATACTCTGGGGTTAACCATGTGAGCACATCTCACCATTTAGGAAGTGCCCACTGGAAATTCTGCTAGTTGTAGTCTATTACCAGATCTGTCTCTTCACAAAAGCCACCCATCTCATGCCTTTCTGGGTCTTTAGGGAAGCTATAAAATGAGATCCCTTCCTTTCTGCCTTGTAGGTTGGTATACTGATAGGCTGATCGTGAGATGAATGTGTTTTTGTTGGTGTTTTCAAGGTAGTATGGAGAAAAACGTCACTAGCTGCTCATCATGTTCGATGTACCAGCGGTTTGTTTTGCCGTCCAAGGAAGAGGAAGCGCGGGAGTCACCTGATTGGCTGACGTCAGCTGCACGTTCTCTATATGAGACCTTTAATAAACCTCTGCCTGGACAGAAGTCAGGGTCACAAGTCGCTCTGCTGCTGTGTTTAATAGCAGCTGATAGATGGATGGTGTATCCTTTCAGTGTTTAGAAGAAAGACTTGACAAAGGGCGATATGTACATCTGTCTTCAACATGTGTGTTGCTGTTCATCTGTGTGCTGTCAGCTCTAATTCCTTGTCCTGTTTGGCCTGAGAGCAGGTGGTGTAAACATGCGACTTGCCGCTCAGCCTGCCTGGCACCACAGGGCGCTGTTGCACAGCCCCCAGCAGGTGTGTTTGCACGAGTGTGTGTGTCAGTGACATCAGTGTGTGGCTGCTTAACTTTTGAGTCAGAATCCTCTCCACCTGTCACAGAGGGTGGGGTACAAAGGGAGGATGACGGGGTGCAGAACAGATGCTGTCTGCTCAGCCAACCCAAGTGTCTCTATTGCACAGTGTGCAATGTGTGCACATGTTTATGTGCAAAGCCTGTATTTTTATCTTTGGTGTGTGCACACAGAAAAGCTTAAAAGTCAGTCATACTTTGATGCTTTGGGTGCACGCCTTCTCTAGCACAGAACAAAATAGTGACAGAGAGAGACAGCTAGACAACGCAGCGTGACATCGAACGGCTGTGGAGATACTGGACACTGCTGCAGAATGTGATGGAAGAAACTATGCAGGGTTTTTCTCAGCTTTTGTACCTCATCATTTCTCTATCTCTTCCACTATCTATCTGTGTGTCTGTGGGAGGGATGGCAAGTCTTCAAAGAAATGCCAAGCAAGTGTCAGAAAGTGGTCAAATCTTTTAAGAACTTGGCCAACAGAGCAGCTTCTACAAGATTCCCTGATACACAGTCTAAAATCTCACACATCTCAGCTTGAGGTTTCTTCACTTTAGAAAAAGACTTCAGATTTTTTTGTGAATGTGAAGATGTTTGAGATAATTCCTCTGTGGTCGTATCCACTCTCACTACATTCTAAGGTTGAGTTTAATTCTGTATGGGGTTTAGTATGGCCATAGAACTCAAAATAAAATGTTTGTGCATTTTTTTTGCATGTAAATTTTAAGGTATTTGCTCTTTTTTTCACCTTAAAGGTGTTGTTTTGTTTTTTCTTTGCCTTTTACTTGTTGAACCATTGAGTGTTGGTGTGCTTGATTTTATTGTAGCTCTGCATAAACTGCTTTCGATCTTATATGTGCATTATTAATGGGGTTACATTTCCTGCTAATCAAATCAATTGCCCATAAATATCAAGTCATTTAGGTCACAAAGCAGTCCCAAAGCATTACACTCCTACCACCTTGTTTCACTGATGGTAAAATTGTTCTTCGAAAATTCTTATAGGTCAACATCCAATTTGTTGTTTGTAAACCTTTAGGAAACTTGTAAAACAGGCTTTGGTGTTATTTCAGTCAGCAATGTGATTTTTGTTTGAATTTTTTTTACCTTGTAACTCTCTTATGGACTCCATTCTTTGTTACCTCTAACTAACAAACACCAACATTATTGGAGACAAGTGATGCCTGCACTGCTGTAGTTGTTTTTCAATCTTTTATAACCTCAATAAGTTGCTGATGCGCTTTTAGAGTTTCTTGGTAGACCGGGCATTGCTGAGGGGTTATCAGTGTTCCATGTTTTCTCAGTAAATATTGTCTGTCAGCAGGGTTGGAAAATTTTGCAACCTTTCTCTCTAGTGACCCTTTATTACTCAACCATTTTACATTCTTAGCTGACTTCATGTTTTAAGACAGGCTTCCTTAATCAGATATGAAATTCCAATTATTGAATGGCAAAAGGGCAGGTCTATAAAGTGCTAATTTACTGTTGGGCATCTTTGTTTTTTAAAAAACCTATTTATGAAATGCACATCTTACTAGGTGTCTTTTTAGTTGTTTTAAAAGCACTGATGTTGACCAGCGACTAAACAAGTAACCAGTGTTCCTTTTCCATTTTTGCTTCTTACCTTGGATAAATGTAATAATGAGCAACTTTTATTGGAGCTTATACAATCTTTATGCCCTTAAACTATGCAGAAAACTCAAGAAGCTCCAGCCGTGGAAAATGTTGCGATAAAGTATACCAGAAAAGAACAATGTAGTGAATTCAACCTGATGTCCAGGTTTCACATTTTGAATGGTTTTAAAGGCTACTTTAGAAAAAAAAAACATTCATATATTCCTAATTATGTAGCAGTCTTTCAATTTTAAAGTTTGGGGTAAAGGACTTAAACTTAGAAAAATTTACTTATTTACAAAACAAAAAAACCTGTGTATTTAGTCATACAACAAATTGTATTTCTTTCATCATTGTAATTTTCTCATCACCATTTCAGGACAAAGTGTTAACTAGGACACGATGGCTTTAGAGACAAAGATTTTACTGCTGATATGGTTGACTGAATCAAATTTACCAAATCACTTAGAGCTTCCAGAATAAAAGTTGATTTGTTGTGAAGAAAGATTCAGGAAGCCAAGAAATTTGAGAAATTCCCCATCTTGCGAGAAGCAAACTTTAGAAATTTTCTAAAGAATGAGACCACAATTCCTCTACCTTCCAACAGAAACATGAGTCAGGGACTTTACAGGAAGCACCAGGATGGCATTGCCAGGGACAGTGGGAAAGTAATAGAAGAAGAAATAAAAAATCCTGCAGATAACTGTTTTAAGAAGAAAATGTAAAAACAACCATGGATCTTGTGTCATGCAGACATTCTATAAAAAAACAAAAAACAAATAGATAATAGCTCAGAATAGATATAAACAAAGAAAAGTATATTAATCATCCTCACATTGTGTATAGCTACTGATGCTTGCAGGGTTAAACGGGGATGGTGGTCATTGGAAGCACAGGTGCAATAATGTAAAGAAGCTAAACCTCACAGCAGCCGAGCTGGGAGTTGGTTCTGTATTGTCTGCAGGACATCAGCAGTAGATAAAAGTGCATGATGTTGTCAGAAGTATGTCCATCGGTCTGTTGAATATGTGGAAATAGTTAAGGAAGGGACATTTGTGATGCTGTGGACCTGGTTCTCTTCCCAAACTCCTGGGAATCAAGTGCATCTTCATCTCTTTGAAAGAGGAGCATATGTCTTAAAAAACAGCTCCTAACACGACACCATCGGGTCTTTCATCAGAATGATAATCCAAACATATGGTTGACAAATCAGCCCTATTTTTCTATGGCAATCTCATACTTATGGCAATCTCAGACTTAAATCCCATATAAAGCAGTGGCATGAGCTCACAAAAAGAGAGCATAAGAGGTGGATGATCCATAGAGATTGGGCAGAAAGCGGAACAGTGGGGTCCCAAAACATTCTCGTCTTTGGAGTCATTTTCAGGAACTTCTGACTTTAAAATGTTGAACCTAAAATAGATATTTAAGAATTCATACAAGCAAACACTCTGCAGCCTCAACAACCATGTTTTACAGGTCAGTTACAGGTGCTATATGTTTGCTAGACAGTGATTTATGAGCTCTGCCCAGGTATGCAGTGTTTATGCATACCAGAGCACAGGTGTAGGACTTGGGAATCTTATTTTAGGCTCCAGTTATGCTGTTAAATGGGAAGGATGTCTCTTCCACACTGTGGTTCTACCTGATGATTTTTTGTGTCTTTCAGCCAATAATATTATGGTTCCATTTTTTGTCTCTTTGATCAGCCTCTTGCTACATCAACCATATATTCAAATCCATCCTTTCTTTTTGTTTTCTTTTGAACCATGCAGAATATCCCTGTCCGTTCAAAGAAAACACAGTGCTTCTGTTTTTTTGAAAAGGTAGTGAATTTCAACAATTCATTTGGTTCCTAATTTATAGATTTATCACATAAATTAGTATAGTTTAAGTGTCTATTTTTGTTACCTTTAATTAATATTATCTGTTTGATATTTAAAGTTGCTGTGCTTCATATGTTCTTTAGTTAGCTGTAAACATAATCACCAAAATAAACACTATTGAGTCCTTGAAGTGAATCACTTCCATGAATGAAACATATGAAATATTCAACTGTTGGACTGAATTACAAAATTAATAAAACTTTTCAGTGATATTAGGGCTTAATGAGATGCAGCTGTATAGAATAACTTTGAATATACTTTGTTCCATTTTTAATTTTTATGAAGTTTGAGTGTATTTGGAAACATTGCTTGTGTAATTGCGAAAAACAACCGTGGGAAAGCTAGTTGAGAAGCAGAAACCTTTTCAACCACTGTGCTGTGATCAAAGCTTCCTGTGTCTGAGACTCACTAATCATCTCTGGAGAAACAGCTGAATCTGTTTTGCAGTTACAGCATTAAACCATTTCAAACTAGTAGCTGATCAAATTGTGTTATAAAATATAATTTTCCAATAACAATCGGCTGTGTTGTATGGATTCTTTTCCTTTTTGTTATTTATGTGACTAATTTGTCTCCCTTTTTACACATGTTCGACTGCTGAAAAAATACATTGTATTTTTCTTCCATTGTGGAAATCCAAGCACGCCGTAGAGAGATGAGTGCATTTAATATTACAGCCAGGTCCAACCGGGTTTGGTGCAACATTCAACTAACACTGTGCACTCGCCTAAGGGTCTGACCAAGTGGGCGTCCTGAAAAGCACATACAGTGCTTTGGCTGTCTGGCTTCTGTTTTCTCTGTCAAATGATTTCCTCAGCATACAGTTCTCTAACCATTTCACTCAGTATCGCTCTCCCCATCTTGCCGTTCCAGCTGAGGTTAACACGTGCCACTCCTCTGTGGCACTGGGACGCAGAAATCTCATGAATAGCAATGCAACGAACCCGCATGCCTCTGACATTTGAAAAGTAAGTGTTAAATTTAGGTTCATTTCAATATTTAGATTACAATCTGAAGAGTATGTTTATTTATTGGCATATCTGATAAAAAGCTTTATACCCTAAAAAACATTTGTATATTCTAACCCTGCGGTTTAAAGTGATCGGAGACCACTCCCATTCCCTGACAAAAGCCTTTTGTTTAAAATGTTCTGCTCTTTTACAGATAACATTCAACATGACTCTGCGCATTTATCAGACAAGAGATGGACCGTTTTGTCTGGCACTAAACATTGTTACCTCCTCACCAGCTCACATAACAAAACGATCCTTTCAGAGTTTTCATGTCTGCTCGTTCAGCTGCTCAGGTTCAAGGTCTGGCCATCTCTCAGGCCAGACTGAGTCTGTTCACATGAATCTTGTCTCAACCATTAGAGCATATGTGCATGAGGATCACCTTTTTATTTGATACATTTAAAGACCTTCCCAGAGTGGTTTATCAGGGGTTAAGGCCTAATTTCTTGATCCTTTATAAACAGATCAAATTCCCTTCAGCATTCTCTCACTCCTCTCCTGTTGGTGCCTCATTTTCATATATCTTAATCATCTTGCTTTCTATGCTCAGCTGGTGTGTCTGCTGGAAGCCTGTGCATGTGTTTGTGGAGAGTTTGCACGCTTTCTCCCCATTTCCATTTCAATACTTCATTCACAGCTGGAACCAAGATGCTCAGCATGCAGATGAGCAGGAGGTTTCTTTACATTCAGAGAAATGATTTAGGGGGGGGCACAGCCGCAAGAATGATTTCATGATAAAAAGAGAAAAGTTACTGACGAATAGACAATTCATTTAATTTACTTCTCAGCCCTATATAAACGCAGACAGGAGGCTGAGATATTTCAGCCTTTCAGGTTCCCACTCATGGCCCAAATAAGCTCATATGCTGGTCATGATGTGGTAATGAGCTGAAATCAGTCTTTGAGGAGGTAGCTCTGAACTGTTGTCACAATGCGGTCGTCTAGTGAGGTGTTGTGGTGTCAACAAAAAGTTAAAGATAAAAATACATGTTTAATGTAAGGAGATAGTGTTAGAGTCTGCATTGTTGAGCACTTTGCAACCTAAAACACCCAAAACATTTTGAAGGTTGCAAAAATGCTGTCAAGGATCTAAGAGAGACAGAATAAAACATAAATAAAAACATGAGCTTATGTATAATTAATTACTGGAATGTGAAAGTACTGTACTTTTTTACATTTGGTTGCATTAAATGTTAATCGAGACTTATTGAGACCTTGTGGTATACTAATATAAAACAGTGAAAATTATGTTTATATTTTTGTTTCCAACTTTTTTGTATCAATAAAAATTTGAAAAATCCCCTTAGTCTGACGCCCAGGACTAAAATCTAGTGAGGCTAATTGCTTTCAAAGGTCATCTGCTTGTAGATTACTTGTTTGTAATCAGTAGTGTAATGTCAGTATAAATATAAACTTGTTTTCCAAAGCTTTCTGCGTTTAGAGAGCAAAGAACTGACGTCAGACTGAAGAGTGAGAAACGCAACAGAAAAAAACTTTCTTTAACCTTCAGTCCTGCTAAATCAAATGCCACTATGTTACATGACTTTTAAAAAGGACGCCTTTATTAGTTGTCATAGAAATAGCTGATGTAGATGTTTTCAAATAATTTGTTAAAGAACAAGTTTTATATGATAGATGTATTCTCTTCCATCTAATTTATGCAAAAGAATTAATTATTGACTAAAGCATGTGCAATGGCCCCGGGTTAGTTTGTCAGTCTTTCCATTGTCCAATGCTACATCAGCAGCCCTAAAATTTAAAAGTGATGACACAGGACCACAAGACTACCGCTAAACATGATGATGTAGATATTACAATTTCTGAGTCATACTTAGCTAATAAACTGATGAATATGGAGAACCATTTCCCCTTGAATGATGTCAGACAATTGGTGATCTGCCAGGAGCATGAGGTTTATGGGGCATAGATACAGAAACACTCAGTGACAGGGCCTCTAATTGATGGCTTTGTTATGGGTCAAAGCCCCTAATGCACTCTACTTAAGTGGCACACAGCTGACCACTCATGTTTCAGCTGAATTCTTTGCTTGCTGTAACCATCTGCTGCCAATTGATTACAGTAACAAGTATTGATTGAAACAGGCAGTTCCTTTAAGCAGCCACACAGTTCATATTTCTTTGGTTTGTTTTAGATAATATAACAAAATTTACTAAATAAATCCCGTTTCTGCACAGTTCTGCTGTTTGCACTCATGCAGCTGTCGCCTCTTGTGTGTGATCTACAGCTCAGTCACCAGTGACTTTACCACTGGCGGCTTGCTACAGAGATGCATTAAATCTTGTCATGCCAAACATTCTGACCAGCCCTTCAAGTCAGGATACGCAAAGTACACACACAGCCAGTGGGGGCCAGTCAGGTTCCAAACACTCCCTCTTACATTTATTGACAGAAACCACCTCTTTCTTCTTATTTGTCTCACTCCCTCTCTTCTTTCTCTCTCTCTATTTCCTTTCCCAAGTTGATTTGCCAATGTCTGAAATACATTAGTCTGACCCTCTATTTCCAGTCAGCCAGTCCTTTCCTGTATCTGTACTTTATTCTTTATCAAAGCATCCTCAGGACTAGCAACTCATTACTTGAGTAGCCTAGCAGCAGTGCCCTCCTGCAGTCAGAGAAGCATGCATGGATGGTGACCCTCAGCCTTAATGTATAATCGTGTGTTATACCCTGTCAGGGCTTTAATACTGTAATTACCCACACTTCATGAACAAGATAGGGGGAGAGAGAGAGTTTCAGCTGAAAGGAGAAAGGGATGTAGAAAAGAGGATGAGATGGCAGATTTAATGTGGCTGTCCAGATCGATTGAACAGAGGGATGAGGATTATACAAGAGCAGAGTAAAGGGCGAAATGTTTGACAGGCATATGATGTGCCGGACCTCAGCCAGTCCTTTTTTTGTTATTTGTGTGGGACTGTTTGTGTGTGTGTGTACATACTCTGTGAGAAGCAGCCCGTCTGGAACACCTTGTCTCAGAGGGCATGCTGCTCTTCACCCTGCTGTGGGGGGCCACATCAATAAAGATGTATTAGTTCAGGCTTCATTGGACTCACACAGATGGGGCCCTTTGTCTGGTTACAACACACACACACAGACATGTAAAAACTAGCTGATAAGGGCAGACAATCACGAGCTGCTGATTGAATTCTGATTATCAGTTGTCTGCAATGTACGTTTGTCGTCAAATGTCAAAACATTTTCTACATACTAGTTGCACACACACTGGCCACTTTATTAGGCACACCTGTTCCTTTTTTTTTTTTGTTCATGTAAATAGTTTCTCAACCTATCACATGATAGGAACTTAATCCAGTAAGCCGCCTTGACACGCTAAAGTTTCTGCCAAGCCTCAGAATGGAGAAGAAAGGGGATTTTGAACAGAGAATGGTTGTTGGTGCCACATGAGTCGGCCTGAGTATTTCACTCCAGACTTACTAATGGACCCTTGGCAGAAATGCCTTCAGTTGTAGTTCATTTGGCATATCTAAGTTTTATCCCCTTGTTTGTTTTGGAATTAGAGTGGGGTCACCCCTGAGCCTTGGAGGGATATTTTTATGTGGTTATACCTTGAAAGGTTCCCATTGTTAGTTAAGATTGAGTTTAATTTCAAATGTAAATGTTGTGGAGTGTAAAAATACTAAAAATATGTCCTTAACTGGCCCTTCTTTGAGAAAATTTAGCATCATTAAAATGATTGTGGGTTTCTGACCAAGCTCTTGCTTTTTTTAAAAACGGACATGTACATCATGTTAGACTGCACTATTTACACAACAGCTTTTATTACTTATGAGGGAATACACTCATCAAAAGTGAATTGAAAATGACAGAATAACAAGGATGTGGCCAGTCTCAGTAAGTCTGCCAAGAAGGCATTAACAGGAAAATAAAAATGTGCTCACATAAATACACCATTTAAGTTTGACAGGGGTTGTAACACTTTCATATTTCAGCTGTAACCACTGGGGAAGACACAGATAAATTGCACTTGCCTTCAATTCATTCAGTAGCAAAGGATGATTAATATTCCGTAAAACAGTTTATGAAACCCCATTCAAAGCCTGAGGGTCCAAATATAAGGACGACGCCAACGTTGAGTTGGTGTAGGGATGATAAAGTCCACAAAGCCCAGCAGGCATGCAAGATTGTGAATATGTGTTAATGTGCAACATAAAGTGCGGTGCTGGATACAGTGGAGACTTTGAAGGCAAAAGAGCTGATTCCTAATTAATTTTCTTCTGAAAACGACATTAACATGCTTTGCTAGAAGAGATTTCTAAAGGCGAGCCAGCTGTGGTAAAAGCTGCTTTAAATGCACATTTCAAGTTTATAAAAAAGTCATATTTAAATGTTCTTTTTTTCCATTCCTTTTAAACCTATTGTATGTTATATTGTACAAAGCCAAAACACACTAAAATAATTAACAAAGATCACATTTGTAAGTAATAATAAGAGAAGATGAAATTTAATTTAATACTTCACCTGCTTTTCACACTGAAATAGATTTATGATGGCACAGTTATTTTTATATCACAGTCCTACCTAGAAGAAGTAAATTCTGAGATGAGTCCAATTTGTTTGTTGAAGATACATGAACATATTGGCCAACTGTCCTTAAATTAGTGGATAAAGTTTGAAAGATAAGGAAGTAAAGTATTTGTTATCTCGTGTGAACGAATATCACTATATATGTTTTTTTTGTCAAACTAAAGTGGAAAAATAAAAGTTTAATACTCTATCAATAAGGCTCATGAAAGGAATATTTTAAAAAAGATATACTAAAACAGATTTTCAAGAAATATTACTTTTTTCCCTTTGGTGACAAAGTAAGCAAAACACAAATGTCACTTTAAAGTGAATCATTTGTAATGTACAGAAATGTTTGATGAGGCTTGACACTGAGTTGCTCAGACGAGTCAAACTGTGAAGGCACACGGAGATTAAGCAGGAATGGTCCCCATAACCAGTCCAATCCCAGGGCCCTTCATGTAAATCTGCTTTAAAGATATTTTCATCCTTTACCAAGGTTTGAAAATTATATTATCATGATTGATATATTTAGACTCTTACACTTAGAATGTTTCATTTAAACAATAATACATAACAAAGTAACTGCTAAAGGAGCCAGCTATTATGTTGTATATACACATAATAATGAAAAGAATGATAGCCTTGAACATGAGAGGATTTTGATGCCAAGGTGATTCAAGATGTAGGGGAAGACACACAAATAGGGAACTATGAGTGGAAATAAATTCTTTCTGAAATGGTAATATTCCAATGTTCTTATGAATGAGAAGCCCCCAACCACAGAAATAACATTAACCCGTAGACACAGGGCTAGTGTTGAAACTTCCATATTCTCCTGTCCATTCCTTTAGAGTGACTGATCAAACAATAAAACCACTGTGGGAGTGGATGGTATTGCTATAGGCATATAATCCAGCATGACAATTTTCATGAAACAAACCCATCTGTGGTAAAGCTTGGTTCATATCATTAATACCTCACTGTTGTGACTTCATTAACCATATCATTGGTGAGATAAAAAGATAAATAAAACTGTGGTGAATCATATTAGGTTTATTGTAGAGATAACACTGTTGGCCCTATAGATCATTGGTACCAGTTGGCAGAAAAGCCAAGCAATACAACAAGAATGCATGTGTAATACTGAGTTCCCAGAGAAAGAATTCTCCACAGTACATTGTCTTTCATTATGACTCAGGCTTCACGTGACTTACAGCCCACTGTGTATCAGTGCCCGGAAAATTGATGATCTTGTTTGTGACCCTGCCAGGAAAAGAAAGAGAGAGCTGGGACAGATATAGTGTAGGAAAGTAAAGGGAAACAAAGGGTGAGATCAAAGCATCATGGGGAGAAATGAAGGATGGAGCCTCGGCATATCATTCTTTGCCACAATGTTGGGACATGAGAGTTAATATGAGATTACAGCTACCTTCACTTTTCATCTTTCCTCCTCTTATTTCTCTGTGCTTTTATTCCCTGGGGCTATGTGTTACCCATCCTCTGACTTTGGAATTAAAGCTCACTCCCTCCCCTTCCTCTTCTAATCTGTTCTCTTCATTATTCTTTCATTACACATCCCTGTTCTCTTTGTAGCTCCATCGTGTCTCTATTTCTCTTTATCCTCCTGCTTTAGGGCCGACGTGTCAAATATTCTCTGTCAGGTAGCCTCATTTCTGACAAGAGGTGGAGGTAGAAGAAATATTAAACAAGGAACTAAAAAGTAGACTGATTTGTAATTTTGATGGTGTAACACTTAACTTACACTTAGGTTCAATGCTCATCAAATCATGTTGACAAGTCTTACTGTTGGCAGAACTGCCACACATTTTGATCTTCTGCATGTCATCATTTTAGAGAAAGCCATATAGATAAAACACTGAAAGAAGACCCAGTATGGACCTGCTAAAATATCATACGTTGTCTTTCTAACAAGTTGCTCTTTAGTGCTGATCTGTAGCAAGGCTGCTTGGTTCTTCTCAAGAAAATTGTGCCAGTTTTGTATTTTTCTTATGCTAGATCCATTCTCTTAAAGCTACAACGTGTAATTTTTAACAACATCTAATGGTCAGAGTGTAGCGATATGAACCGCGCCTCCACAATCCCCTCCAACAATATAGAGGCTGTCGTGGTACAAAATGGCTTCTGCGACGTCACTTTACCTATCTTGTCAAGTGATGATGAGATTTATTTACATTAGATCGCAGCTTTAAGCTTTTAATTTTGCCCTAGAATTACTGTTTCATATCCTAGCAGTAGTCTCAGACCAGCTGTTGCTTTTCTCGTCCCGTCCTGCTGCTCACTCCGGCCGCATACTGCTCTGATCCTCAGTGGCCCTCTGTCCATCTCCAGCATTTAGCCTCCAGATGCTAGACTTGGCCTACCATAGTCTCTTCCTGCTCTTTCTCCTTGGCGGGCTTCTTTGATGTCACACCGTCCTCCTCAAGGTAAGCCGCAGTCCGTCTCAGATTGAACCTTCAGTTTAACAAACGGTGATCTCTTTGTCAGGTAGTCTTTAATCCAGGTAATTGTTGATGCCTCCACCTGGGTCTTCTGGAGTTTCTCACCGAGTAAGTCAGGCTGAAAACTCTTCCGGCCTCCTTACTTTCACGGTCCGCAAAGGACCCAGTCCAGGTAGACCGGGTCCTTAGAAGATGCAGCCCATGAAATCGAACACAGCACTGGAGAAGGCATTCAACAATGTACCTCATCTTGCCCTGTGGGGTGCGCTCCAGGAATATGGGATCAGTAGCCCTTTACTAGGGCTACTGATCCCATAGTGGCCAATTGGTCTCTGTACAAGTGGGGCAGGAGTGTAGTTCCCTTTTCTGACATTAAGT
>JAUZNJ010037465.1:0-11446 GCA_034780135.1 Jordanella pulchra | reverse complement strand
GCACCGCGCCTCCCCTAAAGTGGTCTGGCGCCCCCTAGGGGAGGCGCGCCTCACACTTTGAAAACCGCCGATATAACCAATTTTAAAAAAAAGGTATATTGTTTCACCTGCATCTATATCAGGATATCCCTGTAATAGTTTCCATCAGAGTGTGGGTTGTGCTTCATTGAGGTCCAGAGTTATTATAGAAACATCCTTAAAGTCTTTAAACATGTATTTTGTTTCCAAAAGAAAAATCTGTAGAACTGTGAATAACTACTGCATTTTACCACAGGCATAATCTTGGTGAGCTGTTTAATGTAAGAATAAATGTAAATGTCATGCAGGAAAGGAAATGTGTACATATTATAATAAAATACTGATGTGCCTTTGGTTGTTACTGCATAAATTTGTGTTGAGATGAAAATTAGAAGGATTTTTAAATAAAAAACGTTTTAGCTAAAGGACACCTAGATACTTTAAACCAGGACTAGCTTATTCTAGGTTGGTGTCTGAATATTTAAAACCAACATTGTGATATGCGAAACCTTTCTCTGATTTGTGAAACTCCAATAAAAGTGCAATTATACCCCATGTATGTCTGTGTACTGTCTTTCTGTGTTCTTTACCTAAACTGAATTTCCTCTTAACAGCAAAGTTGTTTTCAAAACTTTTTTGTTTTAATTGGATTGTATCATTTTTTATTTCCATTTATGAAAAACATGTTCTTATGGAATAAATGTCACCTCAGGATTCCTATTAAAGTGATTGTGAGACCTCAACATGGTTTCACTTGGTGACACTGGGGGGCCCTGAGCCCCTATTCTGCAGTATTTGTTATTTCCACCTGTAACTTCATGTGTCCCCAGCTTTCTATCATTATAGTAGCTTCATCTGGTCTGGTCCTGTTTCGATCATAGATTAAAACAACTTCCCTAATAGACCATACAGTTGGGTCTGTTATTCGGCTTTTACTGCAAATAATCTAGAATTTTCTTCAATATTGGAACAGAGACCAATAATTATATCTGATTAGTGAATATATGCTTTTCTAATTGGTCTAAATGTAATATTCTACTTTTCTGAGACACTGAAATGTTTTCTTTACCTTTAAGTGGGGATACAACATTAATATCAATATCGGACAGTATTGGTCATTTTTAAGGAAAAACTACAAATTGGGACCAATAATTATTTAGTTTTTCCCGAGCAGTTGCCATTTTTCAGGACTGGATCGGTCATTTGGGATTTGTTAGTCATAGGACAGTAACTGTGATGCAGCAAAGGGTTGTGGGTGTTTTCTTGCAGCAGACAAGCTGCTGATGTGGGTCTTCCATGGTGCCCAAATGTCAGCATCAGATACATATTGGTAAATATCAGTCATCGGCCACAACAGCAATAATATCGGGTATGAATATCGGCCCAGATTATCACATCGGTGCATCCGTACCTGTTAGCCATAATCGGCATTACTAGAATTAAAAGCCTTAAATATGTAGCTCACTGTGTGATGGATCTCCATAACAATAATTATTTTATTACGGGTCCAGTTGTGTGAGGAACATAGGACGCCCTGTAAAAGTTGGAGGGTTTGCAGCCGACCAAACAGGAAAGTTCTGGAGAAATTGACACATAATGATGGTGTTATGATCAATCCATGTTGTGCTGCGTTTTACCTCCTTGAAATGGTTTCAATTCACCTCAAAAGCAACAGGTGTTAGATTTGGGACAACACACAGGTCAACAATCACAATTAAAAGAAATACTTGTTTTAGAACTGCTGGATATATATATATATATATATATATATACACACTTTATATATATTTTATATTCATATTATTTTTTGAAAACAAAAGTTGATTTTATAAATTTCATTTTTTTCCTTTTTATTTTATAGATTTAGTATTTTAATATTTCGTACAAATCTCAGTTTTAGAATAGTTTTTAAATTGCATTTTCCAGTTGATTTTCTCTTTATTTCTAACAGCAGGATTGAGGCTCTTCAGCACAGAGTGAAATCAATTCTCTATTGGCAGCATTTGATTGGTTCAGAGCGATCATTTTAATTGGAAATGCGTTCTGTAAAAAAACAATTTGAAAAGAATGTAATTAGTAAAACTAAATCTGAAACAGAGAAATCTGTGGAAATAAAAGAATAAAAAAAAAAACCAAAAATATAAAACAATCTGTCGAAGAAAATGTAAAATATAAAATAAGTAATAAAATTATTTGACAAATAAACTAAATTTGGTTACTCTTTTTTTAAATTATTATTAAGAAGCTTTATTTCTGGATTGCCTTTTTTTATTTCAATTCACAAAGTTCTTTTTGCAACAATAATGGAACAAATTTCAGTCCATACCTAAAACTCATCAGTGTGAAGCTTACAGGGTCAGAGGTCAGTAAAGAGCGGGTGCTGCAGAGCCTCGGCGGCTGTGATCCTGGTGGACGGGTTCAGGTCCAGCAGCCGGTCCAGCAGGTCGAAGGCCTCGTCGGGAACCCGGTCCCAGCCTCCGCCGTCCTCGGCCACCCTGCTCTCCGACAGGAAGCTGTGGTCGGTTGGGGCTGAACCCTCTTCGTTGTGCTGCTTGAGCAGCTGCTTCAGTTGGCTCTGTGCTGTCTCTCCGTTTCCTTCCTGGACGGTGACGTTATCCGACGAACACCTCTGTCCTCGAAGCGTCTCACAGAGCGTCCTGAGGTCCTGACGAGGAAGCTCCCGACTGCACACCACTGCTTTGCCTGGTGAAACATCAACAGCCTGCTTTATAACTTAAGCATCCGTTAAAAAGAGCCGTCTCCAGCTAAAGGAGGTCGATGCGTACCGAACGTCTTTGCTGCCTGAATGGTCTCCCTGGAGCCTCTTATAGTCATGATCTGTGCGAGCGCCATCAGGTCGTCGCTGGCTTTGAAGAAGGGGTAACGGCCGCTGAGGAGGGAGAGCAGGATCACACCGGCTGACCACACGTCTATGGCTGCAGTGAACAAATAAAGCCTCACTTTACTGACACAGAAGCAGAGGAATTTACTGGCGTTTTGAATTCAATGGTTTTAAACCGGGGAGCCGGGACCCTCCGGTGGGTCATGACACAAAATATTGGCTTCATCATGAGATCCCTGAGGGGTACGGAGGGCAAATGTCCCAATAAATAAATAAATAAAGATTAGTTTATCTAAAGCAGTTCCAAACACTTTGGCCTCCAGACTAGAGACCCCCTAAAAATACAGAAATACTTTCATTTATAAATATCATCATATTTTTTCCTTAAATTACTTTCTTCTCAAATCTATTTTTAATTATTTAGTGGTGCTTTTTTATGCTTCAAACTTTATTTTTTGCAAAGTTTTCCAAGTATTTCAAGGACTTTTTTTTTTTTACCCACATTATATTTCCACAATTATTTTATTTCTATGTTTTACTTTCTGCCCTTATATTCAAATGAGGGGGTGAATTAAAAAAAAAGAGGAAAGAAAACATAAAAAATGTATTAAGTGATAATAAATATGCATAGAAAAAAAACTAAAAGAAAAATAATATATATATTAAATAAATAATTTTTTGTTTTTTTAAAGTATATGTTGTTTTATTTAATGAGGAAAGATATTTATTTTGTTGAATAGTGTTAGTGTGAGGGATTGCTGTGGAGTCAATGATTCGATGCAATCAGCTGGTTTTCCTTAGATAGAAACTTTGAACTAATCTGACTGTGTGATTTGAATGAATTGTCTTTGTGAAGAGCCTTGAAATGACATGTGTTGTGAATTGGAGCTATATAAATACACTGAATTGAATTGAATATTTATCAATCATTTATTTCTAAAGTTATTATTAAGGCTCTACATAGTTTATGGCAATAAATCCTAAACAAATAAACCAAACTCTGCGTTTGTGATCAAGCAGCTCAAGTTTTCAGTTAATTACTGTCCAGTCTGGCTGCTGACTTTAACGGACCAACCTGTGCCTTGGTCGGGACACTTTGTCAGGACTTCCGGGGCTCTGAAACCTGGGGTCCCCGCTCTGGGTGCAACCTGCTGCTTCCTTTGGTCAAACACAACAACAGCGTGGTTAAAAAACAGAAAGAAAACTCTCCCTCTCCGAGTGTTGGCAGGCGTTTTTCTGTCCCTCTAGTTCCCACCTGGCCAAGCAGACGTTGCAGACGCGGTCAGTGAGGTAGCAGTTACACGTGAGGCCCTGCTGGATGGCCCTCTGTGTTTTCTGGCTGCTGCCAGACGGCCTGACGGGCACAGAAACCCGATTGGCTGATGGGTATCTGATGCTGGAGCCATCCTCTGATTTCTTGGCCTTTATGATGCAACAAAAAGAGACTCTTCAGTAAACCAATAAAACTCCCAGCAGTTTAAGTTTAGTAGATCAAAAGAACATCTGATTTCTTACTTCAGACTTGGAGGTAGGGGGCGCTGGTGTGCAGCTGTTCAGGTTTCTCTCTCCAAACACGGGTCGGGGAGCTTTACGCAGCCCTGCCAGATCCTGAAACAAAGAGTTGAGTTAAGGGAGAAGAACCAAACACCCACTCTGAAAATGAAAACAGCAGAAACCAGACATCCCAGTGGAAACACCTTGGTGAGTTTTGTTCGAGAGTGAGAGGTGACAGTGGATCGGGGTTTTTTAACCAGTGCTCTCGCCGCCGCCGTGGGGGGGGCACAGGAGGAAGAGGAGGAGGAAGGAGGAGGGAGTGATGCTGGAGCTGTGCTGCTGGTTTTCAGAGGAGGCGCTTTGCTTCTCTGTGGAGCTTCCCGTTTCCCTGAAAGCCCTCCACCCACACCTTTCTGTGACGGCTTCTGTCTCACCACCTTCAGCAGTTCGATCTGGGTGTCTGCGGCGCCCTGAGCCAAGCCAAAGTCCACCAGAGCGTACCTGCAAACACGCACACACTGTCAGAACGGGAGCCTGGTTGGGACACAAGTAACATCCCAACATTTAAAGGTCTTATTACCGTACAGCTCTGCATTTGGTTGGAATATCTTTACTGGTTATGCATCACTGCCACCAACTGGTGAGGAGTGAAACAGCTTCATCGGGGCAGTAACTGTAGTAGCAGAGCTGGAATCCTACATTTCTTGTTTGGACTCATAAATTAGTGATTAGCACTGGTAAAGTTTATTTAGTTATATTGTAGCAAAGTTGTAACTTTTCGCTTTGTATTTGTTACCTCTAAACTTCATTGATATAAAACATCTGATGTCACAAGCAGTGTTACTACGTTAGTAGCGCTCTAATTAGTTTATAAGACTCAGTAACACGCGAGTCATTACTGCGCTTTAAACGGATTCCTTATGCATTAGTTGATGTGTATGAATAAGGACTAGTTTCCTGGTGCAAGCACAGCGATGCGTAGCAGGTCCAGAACTGTTGGAACTGATTCTGCTTCACACTCAGCTGCTCCAGAGCTGCTGCAGGTCTCGGCAGGAGGAAGCCAGCAGGACCAGGTCATCTGCAAAAAGCAGGACGAGATCCGCTGGTCCCCAAACCAGAGCCTCTGGTTCTTGGCTGCGCCTAGAAATCCTGTCCATAAAGGTTCTGAACAGGACCGGTGACAAAGGGCAGCCGTGATGGAGTCCAACGTCCACCGGGAACAAGTCCCACTTGATGCCGGCAATGTGGACCAAACTCCTGCTGGTACAGAGACTGGAGGGCCCCACTAAGGGCCCCCGACTCTGTACTCCTGAACACAGGTGGACCGGTTGGGCATCAACAGACCCTGCAGAGTGTCGACCTTTCAATCCATTATTTATTTATGAATTAACAACAAACAGCTTATAATCCAAAACTGAACCTGTAGTTAATTTAAAAATTCAGTAACAAGAAAGTTTTCCAAATTCTTCAACACTGTAGATCATAAAAAGTAACTTCATAGTTTCTTTGCCAGTAACAAGTTACTTTCACTGAGCAGTAACCGAGTTATTAACACAGTTACTCTTTTGATGAGGTAACTAGTAACTTTTAAGCAACTTGTCCAACACTAGTAACATTCTGAAACATTCACATTTGTTGACTCTCATTGACACATTCAGACACAGACAAACGATTTCTCTTCACTACAGGTGTAACTAGTGTCTGATTGACCAGGCAGCAGAAAACCCAGCAGGGAAACAACCTGGTCCCACCGCTGAGGACGGCTGCAAACACTCACGCTCTGTGCTTCCGGCTGTAGAGGAAATTGTTTGGCTTTATGTCCCGATGAATGATCCCAAACTGGTGGATGTGTCTGAGAGCCTTCAGCAGGTGGTAGATGTAGAGACGGACTTCTTCGAAGCTCAGCGACCCGATGATGTCCTGATGAACACGGTTCAGTTTAATAACGAGGGCTGATGCGGCATCGCCGCCACAAGAACGTTTCAAATGTCATGATTCAAACAGAAGTTATGAAACGGAACCTGATGATCACCTACACAGAGCTGAACTGATCTTTTAGGGTTTAACACCAAACTTACTAAAGGAAAAGGGAATTTCTAAAAATTAAATCTTTATAAATAAAAAATTCAATTCATTGATTTTATGGATTTATGGCTCAGTCCAACAATAAGGTTTTAATTAAACACAGGGGCGCAGATAGCATGTTTGAACTGGACGCGGACAGATTTAACAGCCAGTCATTTCTACACTTCTTCACTGCAGGGAAAGGAGACACATGCACTCTTTTTCATTGCATTCTTTTGTTTTTCTCTCCAAACCGACACAAACTGTACAATAACCTGAGAAATTACTCCTGATCCTCCGCTGGTTCACCACCAATCTGATCGTCTTTCCTGCTACAAAAACTCTGCACAGCTTCAGAGTACCGTAATGTACCTTATATCAGTGCAAAGCTCTGAATATCCATTGGAATTAGGTTGGTAGCACAGTAGAAGAGTTACGGTAAGTCAAAGAATGTGATTTTCTGTTGATGGAGACAGCTCCGGTGTTAAAGGGTTAAAAACTCTCATCCATACGAACCACAATGGCTTGATGCTCCATGTAGGGCATGACGATCACCACATGGTCCTCCTTCCTGAAGCAGTACGTCACTCCCATCACATTCTCCCTGCCGCTGCAGGAAGAGGAGTGAGAAAGAAGGTTCAAAACAAAAAACGATAAAACCATCTGGATTAGCTTTGTCCATAAAGAGTTCCGCTAAATTCCTTCACATGATGCTGGAAGGACAGATTTCGGGGCAGCAGACCCACCCTGCCACCGTCAGACACTGAAGCTCGGCAGCAATGCGGGTCGGATGGCTGGTCGGGATGAGATGCTTCAAGGCAAACATCTCTCTCCTCCCGTCTCTCATCCGGGCCTCGGCCAGGTACACGGAGCTGAAGGTGCCTGAGAGACACAGAGTCAGGCTGGAGATTTCAGCTTTTACTCAAACAAAACAACAAGAATGAGTTTAAAACTAAATGAAGTTATTTACAACAAATGATGCAAAGGAAGTTAAACATCTACCTTCTCCAATCTTATCTGTGATGCGAAACACCTTGGCAAGCTGAGGGACAGCTTTGTACAGGTCTTCTATGTCCAGCTGCACATCCTCTGGACATGGGCAGACAAAACAAAGGGATTTTACATCTCTGACTGCAACCCACCTCCTTGATTATTTTACCACAATTCATGGCCTGGAACAAGTGGACAAACTACTAGATTTGCATTTTTTGGATATTCAATACGAAAAAGCTCCGTCACACTACGGCCAAATGGACCATCAGTGACTTTAACGGCTCATATTAGCGTCTAACGTCCAACCGTGTGGAGAACTGAGGAAGTATTTCGGGTTCAAAGGAGAAATGACTCCAAGGAACACAAATAGTCCAGTTGCCTAAACTCTTAAGATTATCATCCTGGATGAGTGGGAATCAATACCATAGAATGATGCTGCCACCACCATGCTTCACTGTTAGAACAGGCTGAACCAGGTGATTTTCTTCTGATTTTAAAGTATGGTTGTCCTGGTAATGTACGTTGAGGACATGCTACCAAACTTTCTGTCTTCCAACTGAGGGATTCGGCAACTTGTCCTGGACCACAGACAACTAGCCTGGTAAGGCTCTGCTCTAAAACTGACCAATCACAGCCAAAGTTTATCCTTGTGCCAGAATTACCCATAAGGCAACTGTGCTTTCCTGTTATTATAAAAGCCGAGATCGAGGCAGCAACTGAGAAATGTTTCTTGGGTTGAAAAAATTCAAATTCATTATTGATATTATCAACAACTAATTTAATCATGGATTGATGCTAACTGGAGTATACAGACTAACACAGGCCAATAGCTGAAAGTGTAACTCACTCAGAGCAGCAATTAGACCAAAAATGGGTTTAAAAAAACATTTTGTATTTAGGATGAAAAAAAAAATCAAAGCTTAGTTTCCTCAGTTCTCGGTTCGTTTTGCCTCCAACTAACGCTCTGATATAAACAGAAAAAAGGTCAATTGGTTCTGACTTGGGATGCAAACAAATGATCCAGTTATTATTAATTGTCCAGTTTTGGTTTATTGGATTATTTGTTCCCATCCAATTAAATACTATCATCCACTTAGAGCAGGGGTCTGCAAGCTGCAGCTCAAGAGCAACAAGTGGCTCTTTGGATCCTCTATAATGGCTCTTAAAAGTGGCTAAAAACTTTTAAAAAGAGCCAACTAATGCTCTTTAACACACTATTCTAATAAATGCCATTCTTACAAGCTTTTGCAGTTTTTTTTTTACAAAACATGTGAATTTTATTTTCAGCACGTGTCAGAATCGGAAATATGTTTCAAATGTAAACATATTTCCTATTGCATGTATTTAACAATGAATTTAATTTGTGTTTTAAAGGCCATTTGTGGCTCCTAATGACCTTTATTTAGCTGGATTCACATAAAATGGGTCTTTGGATTAGAAAGGTTGCAGACCCCCGACTTAGTGTTGTAATGTTACATTTGTCCACCAGATGGTGCCGCTGAGGGGCCTTAATGGAAGTTGCAATAATGGATCATCTAAGATTATTTCCACTGTTTGATGGAGGCAAGGATTCAGAATGAACTTTATGAGGTTCTGATTATAAATATTAACGCTGGAAAAATCCCTTCACTTCTCACCTAAATACACAGCAGCATAAACTTACTGCTGCGATCAGGAGACGACTGGGTGATTGTTGGATTAGCTGTAGCAAAGCTAGCATAGCAGAAGTAGTCTGACTGTATGTCAATGATAGTTTCACATCTCTGTTCAATGGAAATCAGAAGAGTTAATTATCTCTTATTCAGGTTCCTGTTTTGCTTTATCTTACAAAGGGGTTTTTAATAATGTGTAATGTGTTTTTAATAATGCTATTTTTACCTCAGCATATTGAGATGAAAAGAAAATCAGATCAATCAACTTTAGAGGAATTCACTAATTAATATCTTGAACCGTTGGTTCTAACCTGTTTCTCTGACTCTGTTAGTCCGACTATCAAACAGTGTTCACAGTCTGGCTGGACAGGAAACTAAACGCTTGAAACTAAAGGAACAAAAATGCCACAAGAGTCTGATGGCTTCGCGATTTCAAAGCCCTTGTCTTACCTATATGCACCAATAAGCAAGTAAATGTGTTTAAAAAGCTGCGGCTATTAAGCTGATTAAAAGTCAGTGTGTCGCCTGATCTTGGTGTAATTTAGACAACCTTCAGTGTAACCAACGTTTGTGCTGGAAAGAGACCTGATGGAGGGATTCCAGAGTTCAGTCAAAGGGACGATAACAGCAAATACTCGGAAATATGAGAAACCTGAGCATCTTCCTCCCTGTTGAACAGTGTCTACCTTTTTTACATTCAATTTATGAAAAGTATCTTTCAAATTAAATTAAATTCATTTGACATTTATGAAGACTGTTGTGTTCTTTGCGATCTTAAGTGCAGCTGATTTGGATTATTGCATTTAGAGCTGCAGCACTGGATTATTGTATTACCCAATTAATCCATCAGTTTTTTTTCTTTTAATAATCAGTTTATCTAAAACAGATATCGAGTAAATTAACATTTCTAATTAAGAAATGTTTGGAATTAAGAGGAAAAAAATCTTTATTGTGCATTTAAATCATTTAATAGTAAATGGCAAAAACATAAAAAATAATATAAAAACAATGTAAATACACTATATTCAAATATAAAGATTTCTAATTTTAAATGGGAACTGTTTATATTTTAGTAGATTTTGGTCCTGCTTACTCTTTTAAGTAGTTCATTCTTTCAGCAAATTACATGTTTTGTTATTTAAAAAAAAAAAGTTAATGGTTTCAGCCCTAAAAGCTCTTCTGTCTTTGATTTCTCCAGTGGGTAATTTGAACTCTTGTCTCGCCATAAGCTGTCATGTAGAAATCCCCTCTATAGACACACCTGTGCCCTTCCAAGCATGAGTCTAGCAGGTAAAATAGCAAAAATAATAAAATAGCAACAGAAAAGTCCAATCGTCATCCTAAAGATCTGAAATTATTTCTATTTTATATCAATGGTATAAAGGAAAAAATATATCACAAATCTGTCTAATATCCAGCTTTATACTTTGTATGGGGTAACAAGTAGATTTATGTGAAAAAGACCTCTGAGTGCAGAATTAAAAACGAAGGAAGTATGAATACCTGTAGAGGCCTCTATACACGTAAAAAACAATAACACTGATCTATTCATATTATAGTTTTAGCAAAACATTTTTAATTTTGTACAGTTTTCTTAATCTCCCGACTCACTTGAGACTTTTCTTTTCTTGTGAGCTGTGTCCGACTTCATAATGCATCCCTCTGAGCTGATGTCCTCTGCGTTGACAGGAGAAATCTCCATCTGAAAACCAGAGAAACATTGCGGTTTGGAAATTTTACTAACATACACCCGGTTGTCTTTAAGTCAGATCATACAACTATTCATTTAAAAAATGCCGAATGAAAACCCAACATCCCTAAAACATATAAAGTAAATACGACTGTTAAAAGTACAACAAACCGCGCTAGTTTGGCACTTGCTACAACCGAACAAGCTAGTCGCAGCACCTGCAGCAAAACACAAAGAAACTCACCGCTTCGTTTAGTTTTTGGGCGCCGCAGGACCAACGGAAACGTTTTCAGCAATCCCTCACGAAGCTATGGATTTCCCCCTCATCAAGATTACACTGAATGTCAACGCTTCATTAAAACGAAATGGAATAAAACACTTTGTTCAAACTTTGACAGAATTGATTTCCGCCGACAACAAACTCCGCGCTTAAAGTGACGTCGCATGTCTCGCGAGAAGACAGAGCAGGCCACGTTCTTCTTCTTCTTGAATTTTGAATTTAATGGCAAAAAACGTTGAGCATTACCGCCACCAACTGGTAAGGAGTGTGATATAACTTACTCTGTTTCAAAAAATTAGATATAGCCTTATATCCTCTGCTTCCTGACTCCTTTCACAATAATTCAACAATATCAAATTTCGTTTTCATATTACTAAGATTTCTTATTATCTTGTTTCTCTGACTCAGATAAT
>JAUZNJ010037462.1:0-11447 GCA_034780135.1 Jordanella pulchra | reverse complement strand
GTGAGCGAAGTGCTCTGTTAGGAACATAAGGAACAATCAGATCTCTGATATCAGACGGAGCTTGGTTATTTAGGGCTCTATAGATTAAAGTCATTTCAATGTAACGCTATGAAAGTATTAGAATAACTTATGTTAGTTTTTTTTTTTCACCTGATTGAAGTTTAAAATAATTTCTAATATTTTTCTTTGAGCTTTCTGCTTATTGCTTAATTTTCTGAATGTGATCTAATGGCACTGATTATTATAAAAATGGCGGATAATGTCACATTGTTGCCAACTCTGGCTCTGCTGCGGATAGGCGTCTCATGACCTCATGACCTGCAAGCTCTCAGACAACGACTCTTCTGTTAGGATTGTTCCGCTTTTTCCCTGGTCCCCTTTCTATGTCCGTCTCTGTCTTTCGTGCCTGCTTTGTTCTGCCTCTGACTCCTTTCTAAATTTCTCGCTTTCCATCTGGTCCTTCTTTATCTAACATCAGTGTTGTCAGTCCCCTGCCCTGCTCTGTTTTCTTTTGGTCTCTACATGCCTCCCTGTCTAGTTTGTGGGCACTTCTTTCCTTTTCCGTGACTGCCATTCTTCTGTCCTCCTTTTTAGCACTCCACAGCACCACATGATGTAAATGTTTGATGGTTGGCCGAGGGGTACATCGGCCTCTTTTCCAACTCACACAAAAAGTGCATTAAGGAGAGAGAGTAAGACAGGATTAAGGTAAAAGATAAGGGAGGAAATGAAGGAAAAAAATACAAACTATTCAGAAGCAAGCTGTTTTTCTTTTTCAAACTTTTCTCCTGATATAAAGTAAAAAGTTAATTTGTTGAATCATTGAGTTTTTTTCTCCTTAGGGCTTTTATCGTTCAAAGCAGGACATAATTACAGATTTAACAGAGTTTATCTAAAAAAGAAGAAAGAGTGTTTATGCCAAGCCTGCCCTTCATCTGATTGATGACCATCAGATGGTTTTAGTCGGGTGAAAAGGCTCTAGAGAGAGCATAAGAGACATAAACAAGGGGTAAGAAAATGTCATATACCGTATGTGCATATGCAAAGAGACAAGCACATAAACAGAAAAACAATGTTCATTTTCTGCTGTGGTTCCAACCTTGGCTCTACACATAGGGTTATTTACCTTAGCTTAAATGTCAGTCTAAATATCCATCTTTCATCACCATTCCATCTAGTGCTCCGTCTGCTATTGATTTGTTTCTTTCTCTTCTGGCCTCCGTGACTCATCCAGAATCATCTCTGCATGAGCATCAGGGAAGGATTGACGTGATTATTGTTGCTGCTGCTGCCAGCGTGTTTATGCCAACTGCTCACTTGAGTAAGAGACAGGGAAGCAGATGGAGAAACGAAACAAAGCACACTCAATTGCATAGCAAATGGGTCTAAAATTAAATTAAAACGTTATTCTATTAAAGCATATTATTATATTCTGCTAAACACGTGGCATCCACTTTGTAAAATTAAAATTAGTAGAGAAGAGAGTAGCAATTTTCGTTCACTTTAAAAATCTTGGCCATTGTGTAAAATCTCCACCCAAGGTACTGTTATGTCTTTATTCCCCGATTTAAAGGCGACACCTATGTGCTTAACTCCTCCCAGCCAGTAAGTGGCGCTCTTATTCTGGGCTGTTTGACAGCCGTTTGAGTAAAATAAATACTTTTTTACTAAACCACAGAGTTCTGTGGATGTTATTATTTTCTAAAATTAAGCATTTTGAAGAAAACGTAGAAGCTGTAGCTTTTAAATTAAGTTTTAAGTGAAAAAATGTGCAACTTTGACAGATACCTGATCCATATGGGTTTGTGCTTTTGTTTCTATACAGACATAAAAAAATAAATCATCATCTTTAGAAATAAGTTGAAAAACACTATGGCTGATGGTGACAGACTTCGTAAACAGAATTAGTACGAAAAAAGACAGATGTGGGAAGAAACTGAATGAAACAAGTTCATTTTTTGCCCTAGAAAACCACTGTCAGCATATCCCTTTAAACTTTTGAAATCTTGAATGTTGATTACAGTGCTTTTTATGCTGCCTGTTACCAAAGTGAGCCTTTTTGTTGTGCTCATTAATTTCTGGTTATTCGGTTTACACCTCTACACATATAATTACTGTAAAAAAAAATCTGTTGTCTGGTTTTATTTTACCCTTCATTTAAAAAATCTTTCTTTAAATGTCTTAGCTGACAATGAGGTATAATACCATTTATAAAACAGTAAAGTGCTGTCCATGCAGAAGAGAGAAGACAGTAGTGATGTTTCAGTCCACATTTCTCAACATGACAAAAAAAAATCTTAGAATAATCTAAAACATATTTTATGCTTTTACTTTTGGACAAGTGAGACCAAAAAGCTCATAATCAATGGTTAGATTAGATACTGGACCACGTGAAGGCCGCAGGGTTTAAAAGGCAAAAAGGAAATCTGATAAATATCAATAAAAAAAGGCTTAACTTAAACTTAAATGTAATTCTGTTGCTCGGGAGAGCGAAACATGAACCCTTTGGTCGAATTAATAAATAGCAAACTTATCTTGAATGGATTCTCTCACTTGGTCAGAACTTAATAACACAGGGTGCTAAAATATTAACCCAAACAGAGAAGTTATCAGCCCTCCTTTTCTAAGTGAAATCTTCTAACCTAATGAAAGCATACGGCTAAACTTTGATTGGTTGTTCCTTTACTTCCTTTGTTCTACTTTTATTTTCCTTCTATTTTATTGTTCATTTCATGTAAAGCACTTTGAATTGTCCTTGTGGTGAGTTGTGCCTTGTGCCAACATTGGGAAGAACATCTCATAGATGATATGATATGGATGATAGAGGAATGCTATGTTAGATTGATAGTTCCCCTCTTGTACTGTTCATAGTTCTAAAAAACATTCAAACAGGCGACACAAGTCTGTCTCTCATTAAAGACAGAAGTGTGATAGAAAAGGGGATAATTAGAATTTAATCTCAGATTAAACTAAATTAATTTATGAACCTGACACCGTAATACTCACTGGAGAAATGCAATAAAATTACACTTATGAAACTAAAAAGCACAACTGTCTTGCTTACTTTCGGAGGTTGTTTTTATAGTTTTTTTCTTTAGCCTTGGATCTGACCCCAGATCATCTTTATCCGACTTCTCCAGCTGCGTAATGGAGCATATACCTCTGGGATTTCTACGCTGCAATTTAGATCGTGTTTTCCCATAGAACATGTACTGTGTTCTGATTGCAATGTCTTTTTTATGCCATTTTGAGTCTTTTGAATTAACTTCAGGAATTGAGGTAGCATGGTTAGTGGTGTTTAAAAATAAAAAAGTTTGTCAGTTTATGAAAAAGTCCAAATTCAAGCCCTTTCATTTATAAAAACACTGGGAAAAAACTCCAAATGATTCACATAACATAATTTATTGTGATCTGGCATATTTAAATGTCTAAATCACAGAAGCTGTCTTTAAGCAATAGTCGCTGGCCGTTTGCTTTATTTATCGTTGCATGGGTGATCCTGCTGATTGCTCTAATTCAGCCTAGATTGAACTGAATCAAAATTACCTCTTCAACTCAGTTACCTGGTGTGGACACAACAGAATTAATGAGACTACTCATTGTTCTGTATTTTTTTTTTATTGCCAGAGCACCTTTAATAATTTGTTGATGTCTGGGTATTTTATTTGCACAATTTTCTGTTTGTGTGTCAAAAAATCTTCCAGTTTCAGGTCTCAATCAGTTCTACTGCTCATGGCGGTTAATCCTAATTAACACATCAGGCTTTAACGTTGTCATCCATCTTTTCCTCGAAGTCTCTTTTCAAGGAGCAAGTTGTCCTGAAATGCAGCAATTGCTTGAGTAAACTATTAATTTATGGACTAATATTGACCCAGATACTTGTAGATTTCGACTCATTAGCCCACTTTACTAACTATGAACTGATACGAAGCACTTCCAAATCAACATTCATCTATCCAAATAACTTCAGTTATGTCAATTAAAATACACCGTTATTTCACAGTATAGATACTAAATAATGTCCCTCAAGAATATCAAACCCTTGGCTCCTGATTTTAAACAATATCTATATGCTGACTTTAAAAACAAATATTTATTCATATTCACACATAGTATCTAATAAAAAACAATAATTTCGTAACATAACAGCACAACCAAGTAGATTCTGGTCAAAGTGTTATTTTTGAGTGTACATATCTTCACGGTTTATCAATGAAGCTAAAAGAGTTTTTGTCATGTCAAGAAAATAAATATGAAAACTTTAAGAGGCAAATGAATTTAATCAAATATATAGCAGTTAAGATGCAGTATGTAATTTAAAAAATGGTGATATCTAAAAATGCTCCTCCTTTATATTCATTTGTCAGCTTTGGGAAAAAATATACAAAAAACTACTCAAACTAAAATGACTTGCTTGTTATGCTACTAGTACTTGTGATCTACCCTTGTCATACCTAACAGCTGTTTTGATTGGTTATCTTTCCTCTTAAGAGTGAAGCAGGAAGTGTAGTACGTTTTTAGTCAGAGATGTATTTGGTGATGTTGGTGATGATTCAGAGGACCTGAAACAGTCTTCTTCCTGTTCTTTCTCCTCCTCCTCCTCCTCCTTATTTGCTCATACTGCATGACTCGGTTGAGAACCCCCCCCCCCCCCCCCCCCCCCCATCTCTTTCTCTTGTCTCGCTGAACCAAACCAGCCAAGCAGAAACGTAACTATTCCGGATGGGTGAAGGGGGTTGAACATTCAGGGATGTGTGTGTGTGAGTGTCCCTGTACATGTTAACATCTCTGCATGCTATCACTGTGGCGAACACTCAGGTTCACTGGATGATTGACGTGGGATTAATTTGTAGCACATCATAGAATCGAATAGAAAACAAAAGAAACAGAGTTTATTTTTTTAGAGTGGGGAAAGTCAGGTGTCAGTTCAGATAAAACAGGATTTATTTAGCTGTCAGATTTTTATTTATGTATTTCTATGCAATGTATTAAAATGTATACATTTAAATCCGTGGCCAAAAATACACATTGTGTACACGTCTCATTTTTATTCCTTTCTTCACATGTATTTCATGTAGTGACTTTACTATTAGCTTAGAATTTTGTTAGCATACCATGAAACTTTTGGATGTTTTGAAATACAGTAGAAGATTAAAATATAACAAAGCACTTCCATAGCAGTCGATAAATGTTTAATACCCTCCAATTTAGTATCCAGCTGAATACTCAGTGTTAAAAAACAGGGAAACATTGACAAATAACACAGGGTATGGTGGAGCCAGACGGAAACTGACAATTAGAGCGGGAAAAAAGGAGGAACTTTTCAACTACCTACTCTACTCCTGAAGTTAAGCACTAAAGAATGTTTTATGTATGTAGTTTGCAGCAGATCGATGTTTGTTTGTTTTTATCATCATAAGCAAATTAACAGCTGAACTGAAACTGTTAGTGGTACAATTAACATATCAAATATAATTTAAAAATTTTTTTAAAATTGAATCAAAATGTACATACTTCCTTACATAATATTAAGACCTATACTGTACTCTGCTGTTTTAACTTCTTTATTTATCTAAAGGGGGATTGAACCAATAATGGACTAAAACTGACATAATTAAGAATAAAATCAGGAATATATCAACTAAATACACTTAATAAATTGTTTATCACTAAATTAAAGCCAAATAAATAATTTTAAGTAATCTAATGTCTTTGTTTAAAGAATCCCATGTAATTCCTGTACCATATTTTCTAAGATTTCATTGATCTTGATTGATATTTTGTTTTTATCTCTTTATGTATATTATATTTACTTAAACTTCATATCTAAAGGCCACTTTGTTTTTTCTGCTATTTTAGCCCCCTTTAGACCTCTCTCTACTTTGGTTTTTGCCTTAATTAAGAAAATTAAAAAAAATATATCATATTATAAATATATGTATATTTTCAAATCAGAATTAGACATACTTTAATAATCCCTGCGGGAAATAATAGTTTCTGTATAACCCATTCGTCACAATACATCATATACATTGGGGGGTTGGGGACTAACTGGGGCCATGCTGCCTGGTTTCCACCGGTTACCTGGCTGCCCTGGTCCCAGCGGTTACCTAGCGCTGCCTTGGTCTCTGTTGAAAGATTGGAGCCACATTGGGGAAAGAGAGGGGTAAAAAAATATTTCACACTTTATCCTTGACAGGATACAGTTTGAGATATAAAAAAGAACCTCAGCACAAAAAAAGCACATGTAAACACACGATAGACATTTCACCAGAGGGGTCACATCGTAGGCATAGTCACATAAAGTCAATCCGACATAATGAGACCTTAGTTGTCTGTCTGCATTCAATTTGTCCGTGAACTCTGACCACAGACGAGGTACTTAATAAGATCGAAGTTTATCAACTTTACTAGAAATAATTTTGCCTTAAAAATCCATGAGGTTTTCCAAGATGGTATCAAATATTGATTTTTTTTGGGTAGCATCAGTTTCGTTTATATATTCTTTTTAGTATCTTGATAAATTTTACACTATTTTGACAAAAATATGGAGAAATTTGTCTTTACAGACTTCTGACCTTCGTCACTCTTGGCTATATCTTCAACTCTTCCTGGAATAGTCTTTTTAAAAGGTTATTTAGTGGAAATTTTATGGAAATATTTGACAATTATTATATGTGAGATATACAGTATGGAGCACTGTTTGTTGTAGTTATCAAGAAACGTTTAGTATGAATAAAGTTAGAATGATTTAATGATGGCAAATTAAAATGACTTAATTAAAAAAAAAAAAACTGAGAAACTTTGTGTGTTAAGCTTCAGGGGAAAACCAGTTTTAATGGTGAGACATTTTTTCAGATGACATAGATTTTTCCCTTTCATATCAGTACAGTAATCATCAGTTTGATTTCCTGGTGTAGATTTATATCTGAAAACTATGATCTCTAATTGATATATTATGTACACCTGCATAGTACTACCAAAAACAGCAATAGTTAAAAGATCTTAATGTAGTTTTTCCCAATTTAATACAATTACTTCAACAAATTTGACTATAAGGATTTTTGAGTTTTTCAAATAAGTAAAAACTTTGTTCAGCATGTTGGGCTGCCTTTTGGGAACCATAAAAAAGCCTTTTTTTCATCAGAATCTTTTTTTTTAAATGTCCTTCACATCTTCCCTGCAATTGCCTTTCCCCTCATCTGACTTGTCATTTAGCCTATGCTCAAATAGCATTTGTAATAAATATAAAACATAATACTTTTAAAAAGACATACTTAAATTTGACATTTTCAGATTTTCATTCGGATATAATTTTTTCAGATGCCCTTTTGTTTAGTTTTTGCCTTTGAAAAGGCTTCTTAATAGATAAAAACAAAAAATTCCAGTGTGACTTAAAAATTTTAGTTCTAAACTAAAGAAAATAATTTCTGTCTTGTCTAAAAGTATTAGTCATCTTATCCAGACTTTGATTAGCAGGAAGCCAACATTTACGACTTTTTTAATTGCATAGAAATGCATGTATAGTTGCATGACTATGCAAGCTTGCATCTTCTGCAGATTTCAGACAACTATTAAATTCAGTCAAAGTGCTGGGGCATAAACCCATTGCTGAAGACCATGTCCTTGTGTGTCTCTGCATTTGTTTGTTGAAGTGTGAAAGCTGATTTTTTCTTTTTATTCAACAGTAAGGAGCACAAGCATTCATTAATAATAGCAGCTCTAAAGCTCCATTTGGCTAGTCTGAACATAACGGAGCATTTCTTTTCTGCTTTGTCACCTCTCTATTTGCTCTAAGAAAGGAGCAGCCATTACTCAACACTTGATTGCTGCCTATCGTTCTGACTGAAAAACACAAAGGCAGCATCCTATAACGATGTGCAACCATTTTGAATGGGAGGCATTGGCACATTAGACTTTATCTTATCACATGAACAAGGCTATTGGAATCCATAGAACTACAGTTGTTTTAAAATGATTTCATCTGAGCATGAAGCACTGGTGGGATTAAAATTTAGGACTACCAAATGTTTTTTTTCGTTGACCTTATGCTAAATTTTCATTAATACAGATTAAATTCGTACAATATATTCATTTATTGCCTGGCACACACTGTGCCCTTTAAAAAAATCACATAAGACTTGAAAATGTCATAATGCATGAGCGCAAAATGAAAGTCAGTCCTGATGCATTGCTGCATGACTTGTTGCCCTAGTGCTGTCATTTCAGACACAAGCAACTACATTTGGCTAACGCTAAAAATAAAAAAAAAGAAAGAAAAAATTATCACTTTTTCACTTAGAATGTGTGTCTTTTTTTTAAATGGCACTGACGGAGCGTATATTAAAAATGCATTGTTCCCCTTTTTTGTAAATAATGTAAAAACAAAACATTATTTTAATGTTTTGTTTAGAAAGGGGCTTTTGTATGAGTTGCTGATCACTAACGTTTGAAATGTCCTTGACATGAATGTGGTGTAGGTAGAATGAGCTAAACCAGTTTAACTTGTTGTATCAAACTGTCTCTATAGTACAGTACATGCATTTGAATCCAGGTACCGAAATAAACTAAAAGTGACCTTTATTCAATAAGTAATGGGTTTATACCATGTTTAAAAATTCTGTTTGATTTGTATTACCTAAAACAGTTGCTGAAGCATCTACAGCTGAGATGTGTCAGAGATTGGTACAGTTGAGCGTGGGTTAATATTGTTGGTGGAAAGTGAGCTACAGGCTAAGTAAACTGTGAATGTTTTTTTTTGTTTGTTTCTTTGTTTATATATGTGATTGTGGCCTGTAAGGCATGCAGCTGCAGCTACAGGTGAACCACTCTTTTGGTTTGAGAGCAACCAGAGAGATAAAGGTAGATGGAATTATTCATACCCACACCCACCATGTCCTGAGGAGGATATATACATTTATTCTCTATTTTTTAAGATTAATTGGATAATATCTAATATCCATCTCCAACTTTGCATACTTATGTTTTCATAAGCAGAAAGAAATGTTGTCCTTTCTGCTTTTTCCTGTCATAGTATCTTTATCTGGCCTGGTGCTCTGTTTACCTGTGACATAATCCAGTAAGGAACGATTAGCTGGGCTGCAGCCATCAACGACATCAATTATAGATGATAGAGTCTGACCTGTTTCTCAGTGCTTACATCTGTTTCTGTCCTAGACATAGCTATAGGCTCAGCTTTTCATGTGACTAACTGTATGTGCTACCCTTAATCTTTTTTGACATATCTGTCTCAGAGTTTGTCTGGTTGGTTGTTTCTTTCTTACACAGAGTCACCTATTTTACTGTTACCTTCTGTAACATAAAGTATTTATGGATCAGTGCTTCTACATCCCCTCTGTGTTTCTGCTTCTACAGTTGACCTCGGCAGAATGACGCTCACACTGAGCCTGGTTCTGCTGTATGTTTCTTCCTGTTAAAAGGGAGTTTTTCCTCTCCACTGGTGCTGCAGCATACTTGGGGTTAGGGATTGCTTTCTAGTCAACAACAAAATGCAACTGAATATCTACTGTCTCTACATGCACAGCCATTAGGAGAGAACCCAGCAATCAGCTGGTTTTCATTAGTAAGAAACTTTTAACCAATCTCACTGTATCACTTGATAAAATCAATTATGCAAAGTGCTTTAAGAGGACGTATTATAAATTATAAAAATTAACGGAATTAGATAATGTATTTATTTATTTACAGTTTTAGTTGCAAATGTATATGATCTACATTTGCCATGATAATAAAACAAAACTAAAACGACATTGATAAACATATATAGAATAGAGCATTTTTGAATATTAATGAATTTTATACTTTTATATTTTCTACTTCAATGTGTCGATTTTTCAAAAAGAAAACAAACATTTGTCAACCAAGCTTGCCAAGAATTTGTGAATATGTTCAGTTTAATAATCCTTTATGGTTAAAATCTTTCCAAGAATTACACAATTACTTTACTGATTAAGAAATGACCGCAGTCCTGGTAAGCACTTTGTTTTCTTTTGGACTAATTTCTCAAAGTGATACATCATAGTCAGATGATTTTGACTAAAATACATCTGACATTGATGGGTCAGTACTGAGATTGTTTTCCTCACACATTGGCAAATTTTAAGGGGCTTTGTCGGTTTTTCTGGCTCAGAGGCAGCCAGTCTGAATCATCATCTTCTGGAACAATAAGGTGTTTATTGTAGTTCTCAGACAAACACTACTCGTTAAAGGTACTTGCACGTTGCATGGTTTTTATTGTGATCTTTATGCTCCATACTTCCCATAGATTCATAATCAAAATGTGCCTTTCAGACTGTGGGGATTTGCATTACAGAAGCACTACATGAATGTCCCTCCTTGAACACAATGCTGTGTTGGATTCTGCACATCTTCTGTCTGCTTGAATCAGGGTCAACATTAAACCTATGGGGAAACCACCGCCCACACACTCTGATGTGCAGTGTTAAAATAGTCGTGTGTGTGTGTGTGTCAGTGTGTGCTGCATTGGCTACTAATAATGTGGGAGATAAAATGAGTTTGAAAGACCACAGAGTGGAATCAATGTGCCTCAGCTTGAATAAAGGCAAAACAGTAGAATTAACTGTTGCATTTTAAAACTAAACTCTAAGAGTTTAAAAAGTAGGACATCCAGGAAGTCATAAGTATCTATCTGCATGCCTTTGTCTTTTTAAAGAAAATATATAGCTTTTTTTTTGTAGTTTTTACGGCACTAGTGGCTCGTTTTTCAGACAGTAGGCTGACAGGAAAGAGAGCATGAGAGAGGGGGAGAGACATGCGGGAAAGGACCTCAAGCCGGATTTGAACACGGACCGCCTGCGTCGAGTTTTTATATATCAACTTGAGGGTATCACATGGCTAGCTGTGCCACGTTATAATATTGGGCTTTGAGGCTTAGCTTAGGTAAGCTTAAACAGGTTCACAAACAATAGAAAGAGAATTTCCTTTCATTCAGTTTGAACTTGTGACCTTTGAACTGATCTCTGTAAATGTCTGCTTCCCCCTTTTTTAAAATCCTTTCTGAGTCACTGCCATTCCTTCAGAGAATGATTGACTGTATGGTTTAATGAAAAAATGTCCAGTGAAAATTCCAACTTTTTTGTTTAGTGAGAAGGATGCATCGAATTTTACACCATAACAATATTTAGAGATTGACTAACACAGGTTTTTTTAATGCTGATGCTGATATCGGTCTAACCAATTCCCCAATATGTGCTGCCGACAGTCTAAGACTTATTCTTGGAGCCAATATTGTTTTTTCTTCTTCCATTTTTATGATGAAAATGACAGAACAATAAAAATAATGTTACACATGTCACAGTTTAAAACAGAATAGAAACATTTATTAGCAAATCCTGCTGCTGACCTGCTCTATGGAGATGGAGATTTCAGGTTCCAACAGGACTTGGCGCCTGCACACAGCACAAAAT
>JAUZNJ010037461.1:0-11447 GCA_034780135.1 Jordanella pulchra | reverse complement strand
TTCTTCTTTTCCATTGTCTATTTCATGTAAAGCACTTTAAATTGTCCATGTCATGAACTGTGCTATACAAGTAAACTTGTCTTGCGTGATACTTCCCTAAGTGTATTAGTAGGTTAATTTTTATGACATTCTGTTTGTGTTTTGCTATTTATTTAAATCATGAATTCCAAACAACTCAAAGTTCAAATTTCCCCTTTACCAATGAATTAATTACAAAAAGGCAACTTATGTGAACTCGGTTTACTTTGTGTCATTTTAAAAAGGCTTAATGATCTAAAACATGTTAAAAAAGAGAAAAACACAAACGGATAAAATCTGTAAAGAAGAAAATACTCTATTTTACTATAAGCCTGTTAGACATACCTGTATACATATAGCAAAGCTTTAGCAAAATGTTTGAGTATTATTACTGCATTGATACACCTGACTCCAGTTATTTCCTAACAATGTTTCTCTGAGCTGAAAAAAACCTATTCAAAGCTGGTAAAAACGTTGGGTAGCTTGGCTTTATCTGCACCTGCGGCGTGAGAAGATAACGCAATGCTTAGTAAGCATGTTTTTTTTCTGTTTTCCTGGTAACTGATAGTCAGACTAAAAAGAGGTTACCTGATTTCTCCTGTGTGGGAACAGCCCAACTGATCAACCAAAATAAAAGGAGCTTAAATGAGCTGATGTCTCACATGTTGAACTGTCCAGACAATATGAAAGGGCTTTGGTTTCTGTTGGTGCTTGTGGCTGCAGCCCAAACTGAGAGGATCTTCACTGGGTGAGTTTGTCGTTGAAAATCAGCATAACGTTTGTAGCAGATTTGGTGAGACTAGCAGATAAAATTGAGACTTCATTATTGTTTTCTATCTTTGATAATCTCATAAATATACTAGACAGTTCCTGCATACGTAAAAGCTCATTTAAAAGTATTGTAAAAAAAACACCCTGATGAAAACTGAAGACTAGCATAACAATTAGGAAAAACAATAATCTGATATTAGATAGAATAAAAGTTAGAGGCTCGAAATTTTATTAAGGTTTGGAGCAATGGGGATTCCTTGAACAGGCTACATTCTGGCTATTTTTCAGCCCTGCTTGGAAGTCTGTACAATAAGAAACAAGCAGAGCTAAAAACAACAGCAAAAGCATCCAGTAAATTAGAAAATTAGCCGGGTGGAGTACCAGCCAAACTATTTCATTGCATGTAGCATATTACTCTGGAAAGAAGCCGGTAAGGCTTTAAAACCAATCGAATACCTATGGGTGTGATGTAAAAACATTTAGTTTTTCTTTTTTTAACGAAAAGCTTCCACAGCAGCCAGTAGTTGAAATTTTATGATATAAATAGCTCTTTCTAGACATAATAAAGGGTCATCGATAAAACATTCTGCTGCAGCTGCCATCTTGACTGTTATGGTTACAGAAAACTGCTGTTGTATCATAGGTGACTGGTTAGGTCTGTCTTAGACAGACTGAAACACAGCGCCTGTATGTTTTTTAGTGGAGTGTAGCTTCTGACATGAAAAAACAAACCAAACGTGGGTGGCACTCATTTCATGATTTGCATCTAGTGATTAGGAAAGCTGAACAAACTCTGAGAACTCTCACAGCCTGAAACCATATTTGCACAAGTTAGACGACTTGGATATCAGCTAAAAAAAACTGTTGCTGCAGTTACTGTTTAATTTTTTTAGCCACTGTGGCTCTGCTCTGCCTGCAAATCAACAGTGGCCTTATCTGCTAAGCAAACCTGTTTACAAAGAAACAAAAGCAAGTGAAATGGATCTGTTTCAGTGACCAGGTCATCAGAGTTGAAGTGCAGTCGGAGGAACAGATCAAGCTGCTGCAGATTTTGGAGTCCGAAGGAAAGTGGGACGTATGGAAACTTCACTCAAATTTTAAGCATTTAGCCTCTCTTTGCTGATTCTGTCATAAGCTACTAATTGACCGGCCTTGCTTTACCTTTCTAATGCATTAAAATCACAGATGAGTCTTTTTTATCTCTAAGAACTACTTTCACCCAGACCGTTCAACATCAACATTTGAGTGCAAATATTTTGAATTAAAATTTGAAAATCCCTTTAGTTTCCTGTACTGACTTAAACATGCTAACTACAGCAGAGAGGAGATGATGATTTATCTCTGATTGGCTCATCTGGTATTTGCTGCTATCCAAGGCTAATAATAGACCTGTCAATCATCGAACTTCAGATTCCAATAAAGATTTTGAGTAGTCATCACTCCCTTTCTGTAAAGCTGTCAATGACTCCCTGATTCCAGCTGGACTTCTGGCTCCACCCTGTCTCCACTGAGCTTCCTGTAGATGTCCGAGTGCCCCATACCTGTCTTAGTGCCGTGAAGGAATACCTGCATGCGAACCACATCCCTTTCACTGTCATGATTAAGGATGTCCAGGTTTGTAACTCTCCAAGGTTTACGTTTAGAATCTAGGGGATGAAATGAACTTAACAATATCTCCCTGGGATATTCAGGAGCTTCTGGATCAGGAGAAAGCCGAGATGGAGAGGAACCATATCAGGGAGCACATCCCCAGGAGCTTTAACTTTGGAGCCTATCATACTCTAGAGACGGTACGACTCGCATATAAAAAAATCCACAAACAAATCCCTTCCTGTGATCCACCTAAAAACTACAGATCCGACACTTTATGATGAGGGCATAGAGCCGTGCCAAGGCTGTTGTTTCTTAGTACGGTGGTCAATAATTTCCTATGATTGTTACAATGGCAGCCGTGTTAACCTGGTATCACAGGCTGCACTAGAATAGCAATCAGCTCTGACTTACTTTTAATCATGACTTGCTAAATTACAACAACATTTTATGTAAAAGCACAGATAAGATTTTTATTCGAACTTTTTGTGTTTTTCTGGAGCTTTATCCAGAATGGGCCTGTGTTTCCCTCCATCCATCTTCCTTCCATTTCTAAAAAATGAAAACTACCCAAAGCCTGATGCTACCACTGCCATGTTTTACTGCCTGGATTATGTATTCTGGGTCATGTGCAGAGTTATACTTCTGCAACGCATGTTTTGCATATTGGCTAAAATCTGGTCTATGCAGTGAATTTTATTCTAGTTTTGTTGCATAAACATGTGTTTGTAATTGGCAATTAAGAAATAAAACAAACCAAAAAAGCAATCCAGAAATGAAACTTTGAAAAACTTCTCAATCAATAAAAGATCTTAAAAGTAACCACAATGTTGTCTTTTTTTTTCCTTTTTTACAGAATTCATATCTTCCAACGTTATTTTTATTTAACATACTGAATTGTTTTCAAATTGCATTTACAGATAATCTTTTCTTAACTCTAAGCCCAATACAAACACTCGCTGTTTTATTGTATTGTATTGACCGATAAAAATGTTGTTGCTAACATCCGTGCTGACCAATACAAATGTGTCATCATTTAGCAGAAGTGAAGAGAAGGTGATCTGGAAAATGCAGTTTGAAAAAAATGCAGTTTATAAAACTTAATCAGAAAAAGATACATTTACAAAATTAAATGTAAAAGATAAAAAAAAAGAGGAAGGATACAGCCAGTCAAAAACAGTTATTTTAAATAGCTATATTTGTATTAAGATTTCTTTAGTTATATCTCTGTATTATATTTATTCTTTTTCACGTTTCCATTTAAAATGTAAAGAATTTTAAGATTTAAAAAGGAATTTCTAAAAGAACAGTGTAAAATGACAACAAAGCAATATTTAACACACTTTAAACTATTCCATAAAAGAATCCATAGAAACAATAAACTAAATTAAATGAATTTATTTAACATAAGTAAAAGTAAAAAAAAAAAAAGTATAGGTTCTACTTTGGACACACTGTAAGTACAAAAGTTAAATTAGTTTTTAGCCTTCAATGATTCAAAATAACTTAAAAACTGTTTTGTTTTGCTTTTTTTTAAGAAACAGTCATATAAAAAAAATAAATACATTAATTTTACCCTTTTTTTCACTGTGTTGGTAGAGAAAACATAAAAAATACTAACTTGATTTATTTTTTTTCAAAATTTAAATATATGACATTATCTGGATTGGACCAAGCAGAAGTCCTCCATACGCAACTGAAAACATTTAGAGCGCTGGTTTTCACAGTATTACAGTTGAAAATATAATTGATACTGAAATAGAACTTAAGAAATAATCAGCATGTAAATTTAAAAATCCACTACATGGGAAATGGATGAGGAAATGTGTGGCATCTCACACTCTGATCTCTCATCTGAAATATTTCCTCCACCACATCACTATTAGTGCTTTTCTGTCAATAAACTGGGCAGATTCATTGTGTCATTATCAATATCTAAAGTAAGGAGCCAGTTTGAAGAAAGTAAATAGAAAGTACAGATATCTGTGTAGTGAGTAAAAGGTAAACAGCCCTCAGCAAATAATCAATACTCAAAGATACTGAAAAAAAGCTACTTCAGTACAGTAACTAAGTAGTTAAACTTAGTTCTAGGACACCTCTTTTCTCAGGTTTTAATCTATTTCTATACAGATCTACAGCTGGATGGACACGCTGGTGGCTCAGCACCCAAAACTGGTGACTAAGCTGGAAATTGGCAGATCCTATGAGAACAGGCCCATGTATGTCCTGAAGGTAAGAAAAGATTTGTATGGAAAAAAACTTTAAAATTAAAATCTTTTTAAAAAACATCACATTTTGTTGGCTCTATTTTTAGTTCAGCACTGGAGGTACCGACCGCCCTGCTATCTGGATAGACCTGGGTATTCACTCCAGAGAGTGGGTGTCTCAGGCCACAGGAGTGTGGACAGCGAACAAGGTAGAACAAACCCCTGGGTTTGAGGGGAGTTTAAAAAGTCTTGCTTAATATAGTTTTCCTTTTCATGAATACCTTGTTTTCTCACCCAGATTGCCACAGATTATGGCACTGATGCATCTTTGACCTCTCTTCTGGACACCATGGATATTTACATGATTATCGTGGCCAACCCTGATGGTTATGTTTTTACCCACACCAAGGCAAGTCACCATTGCTTTAAATGTCTGTTTTCATGTTAGAATTTAGATTTTGTGTTGCATCAACCATATTCCCCCTTTTCTATTAAATGACATGAGTCTAGCTTCATTAGCTACAAATCCAAAGAGACAATAATGATACGCACACTGGTGCTGTGTTATTCACAGGATCGGATGTGGCGTAAGACCCGTTCCAAGAACTCTGGCTCTATGTGCGTCGGCGTCGATCCCAACAGGAACTGGGATGCAGGATTTGCTGGTCAGTGTTGTAAAACTGCTGCATTACTGCTATCCAATATTAGTCATTTTTGTTCCATCATTGTTGCAAACAAATAACATGTTTTGTAAATTGTTATTTGGACAAAAAGGAATCTAGAAATTCAACTTTGAAAAAAACGTTTTAATCAAAAAGTTTAGAGATAATTAAATTTTTTGATATTCTATTCTTCCCATTTAACTCTTTAAAATTTTGGAACAAATGTTATACTTTCAAATGTTACTGTTTCTGTCGCTTCTGGAGGTGAGCTTTCATCTGCGTGAGGAGCCAACACGCATTTCTATTGCTCTGCTGAAAAGCATTTTTATTGGTCAAGAGCAAGTGTTTGTAGTGTGCTTGAAGTGAGGCTACTGTGATTGTTGAAATGTAATTTGAATAGATAGAAAATGTTTGTCAGACAGTCTTTGATCCAGGCGATTGTTGGTGCCTCCACCTGAGTCTTCTGGAGTTTCTCACAAAGTAAGTTAGGCTGAATCGTGTCAAATGCACTCGATAAATCAAAGAACATGATCCTCACAGTTTATTATGGAATCTTCAACAGCAACTCCAAAAGCAAACTGCAGGGGATCCTGATAGATGCTTGTTTGTTTGCTGAGGTGAACCAACAGAAGTCTCTCTAGGACCTTCATGATGTGGGATGTCAGGGCAACATTCCTGTAGTCACTGAGGATTGTTTGCTGAGTCTTCTTTGGTACTGGAACAAGGCAGGAGGTCTTCCACGTCACTGGAACTGTCTCTTGGGTCAGACTAAGGTTGAAGAGGTGCTGTAGGATCCCACAGAGCTGCTCTGCACAGACCTTCAGGACTCTGGGGCTGACACCATCACGGCCTGGTGACTTATTAGGATTCAGTCTCTCCAGTTGCCTCTTCACTTGACGTCTAGAGACAGACAGGTGAAAGGCAGAGGGAGAAGCCCCATCGTTTGATTTAGCTAACAATAAACTCATAGCAGCAGAAGAGCCAATCGCAGAGGATGACAGGATGTCCTTGTGACTGTGGGCAGGAGAAAAAGATGCAGAGCTTGTTACTGAACTGAACCTGTTAAAGAATCTATTCAGTTTACTTACTCTGCCGAGACTTACATCTGTCTGACTATCCTTCTGCTTGAAGCCTGTGATCTTCTTCATCCCTGACCACACATCTCTGATATTGTTTTGGTGGAGCTTGTTTTCCAGCCTGTTCCTGTATGCCTTACTTTCTGTTATCTTGACCTTAAGTTGCTTCTGTATACTCCTCATTATATCCTGTTTGCCTTCTTAAAGGTTTGTCTTTTTTTTTTTGTTGAGAAGTTGCTTCAGACCGATTTGTCAGCTGGTACAACAGCTGACAAACTGTTGGAACATTTTCATTAGAGTAGAGAGTGAGGCATGATTAAATACACCAGTTACAAATGCATTTGGCTGCTGTGTCTGCAGTAACAACAGAACAGATTGCACATGGATTGTTAGCAATGGCAGAAGGTGGAATGTAAACGGTTACTAACAGAACACTGGTAAAATCTCTGGGCAAACAATATGGTCGAAACTCAACTGCCAACAGTTCAATATCCGGGCAGCAGTGACAAATCTTCACAGTAACATCTCCTGGTTGAAATCATCTGCTGTTGACAAGCACTAGCACTAGCACAACCCACCTCCTTTGAATATTCCAGTCTTCTTTAAATCTCTCTTTGCTTGTATGGATAGAAAGCCTGGCAGAGAGACGCTAGAGTCTGGGATATGATCCTACAGCCACATTTCTGTAAAACGCATAATGCTGCATTGCTGATATCCTGGCTGGGTCGTTGCTAGGGCTTGGAGTTCTTCTAATTTGTTTCATAAACATCTCTCATTGCTCATGATGATTGATGGAAGAGATTAAATAAATTTCTTGTTCCTCTCTCATCTCCTTGCTCCTGCTCTGTATCCCAGGCACTTCCTTTTCAACTTAACTGGTACTTGTGGAAGTAGTTTATGAGCTACTCTCTGCCCCCAACTTAAACAGTGCAATTCTAGAATACCATATGCTTTCATTTTGAATCTAATAGCAGCAAATACTACGCTGAGATCAAAGCATCCCAATGCTTTCAGGGGACTAACGACTTTGGTTGTTTAACTAAGTCTACTCCTCAGTGAGTTTAACATGTAAAGTCAAATACTGTGCAACATATTTCTTGGTAATTGCTTCTTAATATGTATTCTAATCCAAACTCCTGTGTCCAGGTCCTGGTTCCAGTAGTTACCCCTGCTCTGATTCCTATCATGGTCCCTTTGCTCACTCTGAGATCGAGGTGAAGAACATAGTAAATCTGATCCAGAGCCATGGCAACTTCAAATCCTTCATCTCTGTGCACGCATACTCCCAGCTGCTCATGTACCCTTATGGCTATACCTGCAAGAGTGCCCCCGATCAGGCTGAGCTGGTAAGAAATGAGGCACCAAAGGAAGCAGGAAGGCAGGAGGAGAGAAATGCAAAACAGGAACTGCTTCAATTGCTTGTTGCTTTTTTAAAATGATGTGAAGTGTTATCAGGAATATAACCCTGTGAAAGGCAGATAACATGTATCACTGAGTTTGCTTTAGATTCAAGAAATTCACAAATAGGTGCAAGGCCAACAACTATTTAGATGGGTGCCTTGCTTCAGTTCATGTAGGCTATTTAAAAAAAAAACTTTGTAGGATCCAAAATACCCAATATTAGCTATGCACAATATTATTGGCATGTTGTCAGAATCAGATGATATTAACTTCAGATGATATTCCACCAATATAGCTCAAAGATATAAAAGGCACTGTTTTTGTGACAAAAAGTGAGAATTATTTCTGCAGTGCCAGTAGTTTACTTGTCAGCAAATGGAGACATGCTGGAGTAAAATACCAATGTTGTAGCTCTTTTGAAAAGTTTCAGAAACTGATTGATAAAATCTTATTTGCAATGACTACATAATCCAATATTGTCCATCCCTAATCTAAATATCCATAAGCTTAATTTTTACATCTGACTTTTTGTAGTTTATTTGGGGGGGGGGGGATGTTCTTCACTCCTCCTGAGTATGTAGCGACAGATATTTGCTAGCATTGTGTCTTTGACTCTACACAATCCCTCAAACTGAGTATATATGCAGCGACAGGGGAGAGAACAACTAGTTTTAACAGAAAGAAACAGAGGAACCAGTTACATGAGTGTAACTGATGCAGAAACTGCACCAGAAACAGGCTCAGTGTGAGCATCCTTCTGTCGGAGCTGACGAGGGTTTTAAGGAGATAGGAGACACTCATAAAGAACACTTCTATGTTAGAGGAGGTAACAATGGCTACGTTTACATGGAGACCAACAATCATATTGAAGACCTGATCAGATCAGAAATGTGTCATGTAAACATGTCCAATTGAAGATTCAAATCCGATTCTGTGTAATCAGAAAAAAGTTTCATTCTGAGTAAGAGTGGTATTTTTAAGCAATCGCCATTCCAATTTGTGTTCATCTCTGTGCATGTGTGCAACATCAGGCTGACATTTTTCTCTTAGCTAACCTTCATTTACCGGCTCCTGGTTCTGCTTGTTGGAGGAGGTGGCTCTAAATGTAATGTATGGATGAACATGGCATCCTGCCTTCTACAACTGTAGCAAAGGAGCGTCAGCACAAGGGACTGCTGTGCCCTTAACTAAAATGACCACCAAAAACAAAAGTATGATCCAATGAAGGTCCATAATGGAAAAAAAATGCATCAACAGACATGACTAAAGAAACCCCCAAAAAAGGAAATGTTCAGGCCAGGCACAAAGAGTAGCTAAAGTTGAGGATGAGTTGACAAGTACGGCTTTGTTTACAAAACAGGCAGCTTCTTCTTCTACTACTAAAGTGTTTCTCGAAAACTAGACATTTCTACACATGCTCAAATGAATTAAGCTGATTGAAAGCTTATTACCTGTATACAAACGTCATGATCAGATCATTTTATTTTGTGTCAGTTTAAACACAGATTTTAAACCTCCGAATAACCAAGATTTCAATTGGATTGGAGAAATTTTGCAGATGTAAATGTAGCTAATAAAATAGCTCCATATGTGGCTCTGTCTGGGCCAGAAAAGGTTAAGCAGAAAAGCTCTGAGCTAGTTTTTATGTCAAAGGTGATGAAAGAGAGCTCATCAAATTATCAGAGTAAAAGCTGAGCCCATAGCTATGCCTAGGAGAGAAACGGGACTATGCACTGAAAAGCAGACCCGACTCTTTCATCTATAACTGAAGTTAACAACAGGAGCCAAGCTGATATTTCTTCCATGATGGTGTTACAACTAAAAGGAACCGGACCAGATGTAGCTACTATGATGAGAAAAAGCAGAGAGAACATAAAGTTTGGGGTTGACCTAAAAAACACAGTTGATTCAGAAAGAGGAGATATGCTAAAAAGTGGTCGCTATGTCCTCCAGCAGCATAAGCCTATAACACCATAACTATTGAGACTGCTGAGGAAAGTCATACTACATTTTATAGAAAGTTAAATATTCTTACCTGAATTAAAATATCAGAGCAGATGAATAGTGCAACAATGTTTAGTATTTTTTTTAGTTAGCTTTCCCCATTTGAACTAGGATTTTTTTCGTCTTTATACATATTGACATTTGCCCATACTATGATACCATTTTTTTCTTTTTTGTAGGACTCTGTTGCTAGAGCTGCAGTGCAGAAACTCACTTCTCTCTATGGTACCACCTACAAAGTTGGAAACATCTGCAATATCATCTGTGAGTAACACTTCCCATCAGAGCAACTTTTGAAACCTTTTTCATGAACTGAAAGCCTATTTCTTCCACTTCTTTCAGATCAAGCCAGTGGTGGGAGCATTGACTGGTCCTATGATATCGGCATCAAATATTCTTTTGCTTTTGAGCTGAGGGACACTGGTAGATATGGTTTTATCCTGCCGGCCGAACAGATCATCCCCACTGCCTCAGAGACATGGTTGGCCCTAAAGCACATCATGGAATATGTTCGTGATCACCCCTATTAGTGCCTGAAGGCCTATTAAAAACAGCTTTTTCTTTCTCTGACATCATGAGACCAATAAAGCTACTTTTCATCTCATTCTCTGCTTTTTCATTGTGTTATAAAGTTGTATTTAATACATTTGGCAACAATAACGTGAACAGAAGCAAAGGGTTAGGACTTGAGCTAAAATGTACAGTTTTATTTAATTCAAATTGAACACAGATTTACTTTTAACTTTGCTTTTAACTCTTTGTGATACACAGCAAAAAACATTCAGTGTCTGGAGTATGTTGAACAAAAGCTTATGGGTAAAAAAAAAAAAAAACATTCTCTTAATTATAAGTGAGACCTCTTGTGTGTGTTTTTTTTAATGGAAGCCAATTTCTGCCCCTTGATATTAGAAAAGTAGCAAATGCTATGTCAAACATGTGATTTAAAGTCATTTTATAAAATACCTAGTGATAATTTAAAATTTCTCATTATTATGACTCCACATCTCATAACAATGATACTGAAACTCATGATTATGAATTTGAAAGTCGAAATTATGACTTTGTAACTTACATCATATTTCATAATTGTGACTTTAAATCTCATATTTTTGACTTTTAAAGTCGAAGTTATGACTATATTTCTGACTTTGTATCTAGTAGTTATGATGTTAAATCTCATAAATGTGGATTTAAATCACCTTACTATGACTTTAAAAGTTGAAAAAATTATTATATCTCATGCTTATTTTATCATTCGTAACTATGACTTTGATTGTCAGAATTAGGAATTTGTGTTGTCCTCTTGAAAAAACGTTTTATACCTTGGCTTTTACATTTTGCATGGCACTATTCCTGTTGTTTTGAAATAAGATTTATTTAGATATGATTGCTTTATCTCTGGAAGGTGAATCAGTGTCTGAGGTAACTATGGAATCTAAACTAGGTTTAGTCTGTTGTGATCCAGCTGAACTTTCAGAGTTAGCAAAACTTCATCTTCATCTAAGACTTCAACTTCCATGTTAGATCCAGTTCCAACCAAATTATTTAAGGAAGTGTTACCTCTTTTAAGGTAGCTGTAATTTAGCCTTTACTTAAGAAACTGTCATGGTGGGCTTAAGGGCTCTACCCCACATGCAGAACACCACACGGATACTGGGAAAAAGTTCAACAGTTTATTTGAACAGTTAATAAACAACACAGGTTCCAGGTTCTGGTTC
>JAUZNJ010037459.1:0-11448 GCA_034780135.1 Jordanella pulchra | reverse complement strand
TTTATATATATATATTGTCAACTTACCATAGGAGTCTGAAGGATAAAGCTGTTCAGGAGTCTCGTGGAGTGGGTTAGGAGGCTTTAGTACCTTCTACATGAGAACACCAGACCGATGTGGGGGTGTGGGAGGTATATGTTGTAACATTTGCACTCTAAGTATGTCATAAAGAGTTGCAGAGCTCTAGTGATTAGACATTTGGTTAATTAAGGTGTTTTGAAGCAAGGAACGATTTAATATATGCAGCATTTGGGTGCTGACATTTGACATCACTAGTCTTCAAACCCCTTATTAAGCCCCCCTCAAGTCATCAAATAACAATTATTTTACATAGAATGCATTTTGGATTATACTGCATTAGTGAAGGAGAAGCATTGACCGCCTGACACTGCATGGTATTAGCACATGCTATCATTGGGTCGTGGTTGCTTCATATAGTATGAGCGAGTCTTGCTGGATATGGGATCAAAACGTAATTCAGTAATTCACAAATAAGTCTTAAATCTTTCCACTTAAGTTATCAGTCAAGATATGTCTTTCAAAAAATTGAGTCCAAACTCAGGATATGAGTCATGAGTCAAGTCTGAATTTTTTTTATTATCTTTCATTTAAGCAAAAGTTATGTTTGTTTTGATGAACCTAACATTTGAAGTATTTAGTTGGACAAAATAAGTAGAAGGTCATTAACCACCTAAATATCAACTTCATTCCTTTACAGACTTTAAATAATTTCCATTTTTATGGACTTGACTTTCACTTTCAGTGTAAGTTTGGATGTAAGATAAAGTCCAGCATTGATGTTTATCTGTCTAAATTTGTTGACATTGACTCTTTAAATGCTGAGGTTTTTTTTTTTTGTGAGTTGTGTAATTTGTTCAAGCAGGCAAAAACACAAGTAGGTTACATAATTTCTTTGATCCAAGTGAAGTCATGAGTTAAGCATGCTTCTAATCAGATACAATCATAAGAGCTGTTAATTTAGAACATTTTCTTTTATTATTTATTACTGAATTTTGGCATGAGTCTAACTTAATTCTAGGTTATATGAATCGGATCCGTGCCTTTGGGGATTATCTATGTTTTGCTTTAACATCACTCTGTTCCTTAGATAAACTATTAGTGTCACAGTCCATGTATTCAAGGATGCGGCCGCCTGACAAGGCTGAAGACAAAATGATTGATGTTAATATATGAGATGTGTAGAGCCATATTTGTTTAATCTGTCATACACAGTTAAATCTTATCACAAATATTTAATACTGTGAAAAGACAATTGGATCACATTACTTTGTATTTTTGTCGACTCTATCTAATGTTTTGTGAACGCCTAAAAGGAGTTTCTAGCTTTACATGTTTTCTCAAAGTTTAAACATTCATAAACCAAAAATATTTACTTAACTATGTGATTAGTCAGTGTCTATGTTATAGAGCTGGAAATGCAAATGGTTTAAATTTATCTCTGCAGAGGCTTTTTACTTTCTGGACCAACTCAAGTAGCCCAAAGCTGTTTGGATATAATTATTCTGGTAAATGTCAAAGTATTTTTTATTTAGCATTTAGAAATGACCAAAAAAATGGCCAATATCTTAGGTGATTTTTATTTAACTTATTTCTAAGTTTTACAGCAAACTTCGGAAAGATGACCCTTACACCTCTGTATGTGTGGCAGAATTTCTTCCCCTGTATGTTAATGCCAGTCTGAGCCCTTATACATTATTGATTGACCCCCCTGATGTCCAAGTGTGTTAATGTTTTTCTCTGAGTGTCACGTAGAAGTCACATCTATTAGTTCTTGTATGTGTGTGTGGGCATTAAATGCTTTTGATTTTGGTTGTTCACCTCCGTGTATGTGTGTGTGTTTAGCAGCACCACAGATGGATGGCTCACAAGCCTCTGTGCCAGTAAATCCCAACAGACTCTGCAGTCCTGTTAGCAGAAGGTTTTCCTGTCAAAGTGTCCTTGAGTAAGACAATCAAGCCCTGCTTGGTCACTTATCATATGTCATATAAAAACCTGCACACAGTAAATACAGTATTATCTAAATACTCTTGCCCAAAAAACTTTGATAAAGCGATTAGATGAATTTGGTCAAACTGACGTTAAGTAATAACATTTTCTTTGAAAAGTTTTCGGATGATAGACTTAAAATGGGCTCCACCAATGACTTTGATATAGCTATGTTTTACTAAGAGGCTCTCCAGGCTGATTACCAAATATTTCAAATTCAACTGAACATCATTTTCACTGTTTACTGTTTATTCTAGGTTGCAAACCTCGTTCCTGTGGTCACAGATTTTACTTTCTAATCTTACATTGATCTTGTAAAAGTGCATGTAGGTTTAATAAGAAAATAAATGTGTTATCTACTATCAGATAATAAATTTAACTGTATTATTTAATCACTCCGGGTCATTTCTTGTTATAACATTTTTATGGAAGTGCTTATCATCTTATTGTTTTTTTGTTTGACAAAATAGAGAGAGAGAGCGCCCAATTGTCATTTAACTGAATAAAAAAAGTGTTCTTATACTGCTTTTCATAATCATTTTACAGGGTTAAAATGTATCAGATCAAAGACATGATGAATTCAATTAATGAAATATGGAACCATTTTGTATTTCAACAAGCATGTTAAAGTATCAAAACCAACTATTACAGGGTTAGGGACAGGGTTCAATTAAAAGCACTGTGGAGAATTTTGCATTCTATCATGACAATGAAGTATTAATATCCTTTATTTTTCTTGTTTACTGGATGATGAGCTTTGTGGAATTGACAGGGTAGGACTGATTCCTAAGGAGATAATTACTAAAACCATCTTTCAGTTTTATAGTTTAAGACTGACTGACACACTGGGGATAAAAGTTCAATAATCTATAGACAAGGTTTTGTTTTTCTTCCTATGTGGGTGAATGCATGTTAGCTAAATTATTTAGAAAGAACGTCAGGTTAACAATAATCTGAATTTTATTTGTTTAAAAATTGCAACATCTGTCTACTTCCCAAGGGGAAAGTTTTTTGGACATATTTGTCACCCTTATGTAGAAATTCAAACTATGGTAAATACTTTTTTATATATACTTATATATATAAAGATATATAGATAGAAATATATAAAAGTTTGAGAAGCAAAGTGCATAGTGAAAGTCCAAAACACAGATTAATGAGGGATGGAAAGGCCATGAGGCCTTATGATGGTCAAAACATTCCCATAATCTTATGTATGTACCATCAATCTAAGAAACAACTTTAAGTTATCATTTGTACTTTTATTATATTGTTTTCTTTATTTTGCAGCCATTCTAATGATCAGCAGAATCTTTTTATTGGAAAATTAGCCTGACCTTAGCACAAAGCTTGAATGAGTTAGCAGAGTAGAGCTAGTTATGAGGCACAGAAACATTGTCTTTTTTGGCATCCTGTAGCTGTGATGACTGCGTGTCATAAAGCCAGTTTGCCCAAGGGAATCATTAAAGTTTCATGAAAAATAATTTTAGTGAAGTTTGGAATTGATGGCTTTAGAAGATGGGAAGAAGTAGTCGGTGAGATCTGGGCTCAGTCATGCAACCCATGTGTCATCGACAGCAGAAAGTGAAGGATACATGCTGAGCTCAAATCAGCTAGTCCTGCTGACTTCATGGGGAAATAGTGTGTGTATAAAGAAAAAAAAACATCAGCCCAGGGCCAGAATAAATGTTGCTTTTACCTTATTTAGTTACAGTAAATGTAAAACACAATCATTAAACATTTCTCGTTTCCTAATTTCACCACCGTTTCACAAATTGATCTAACTATGCAAGCCAAGACTTAATGTGAGTCTATGTGTGAGTTACTGCTATAGCATTAAAAAATAGAAAGATTGAATTATACTTAAAGTGGAAAAGTTGGAACAGATAATGGGCATTAGGAGATTCCTTAAGCTCAGGAGATTTCTTCTGCTACGTTCTCACTGCAGCTCTCTACTACGATTCTTTTTGCTGAAATCTGTTTTCTTTCCTGCATGGTTATTCATACTGTTACATAAATGAGGCCACCATTATACTCCACTCTAAACATTTCATGCCTGCACATGAACGGCATTTAGCCAGTTGACATTGTCCTTAACTGTAAGTGTGTGCCAGTATGGTTATTTCTAGCCGAGGTGTTTCGTGCCTTCCGACCAATCATCCCTGGGGACAGGCCTCAATCCCCCAAAGACCGTACAGTAAAATGTAGGTATAGACAACGGTCTTAGATGGATAAATGTTTGTTATTTTCAAGGGTTCCATCAAAGTCCAGGCCTAAACCCAACTTAGAATTCATAATGTAAGAAAACGCATCATATATCACCCCTATGAAATGTATTACAACCAGACTTTTGTTAATGTGATGCAAAAAAATGTTAATAAGTTGAAGCTGTATGAATATTTTTGCATGACACTGTATTTAGGACACGGTGAGAAAGAAATCTAAGTCTAGAGATATAGAATCGATGATGATTAAACTACTCAAAGAATAGTTAAAGGCATTCTGGTACCGTCAAAGAAAGAACAGAATAGTGTATGCTCTATAATCAATAACAGAGCTTAAGAATGACCTACAGCAAACCCCAGAGCTGCAGTTTCACTCCACAACAGCATTTTTTAGAAAGTAATAGAGACGAGAACACAGTCATGATACCTAAAATAGCTGCTAGATGGAGCACACTTCAGTAATCATTACAGCCTTTGCTCTTCCCCTGAAACATCACACATGGAGATGGATGGATGCTATCTATGAGAGAGCAAACACTAACCCACTCAAATCCCAGAGTGTGCATAATATTTTGAGCTATGCACGATTTTTAGGCAATGTGATCTTCTACCAAGTTACAACACCTTTAATTTACTAACTACTCTCATTTTATCCCCCCACTGAGAAACATTTTAAAACCTATTTCTGTTGACTTGGCCTTCATTTATACTTGTTTTTATACTTGCAGATAAAAGTGTCTCATAGAAGAGGTTGTTTAGTTTCTGTAGAAATCTAAGAGAAATGCTGACTTATTTGGCCACAACTTTAATATAAATATGAGATGAATCTTTAATATGTACATTGTGAATTGTGAAACGTAGCCTAGATATGCTCAAACAACTAAATGCAGCAAGATGGCGGCAAAGAGGTGCATGTAGGTGAAAAAAGGAGATGGACCTCTAACATCAACTTTTAAAAAAATATGTAGCTTTCTTGTATACATGAAATCTGTTTTTTTTTATTTTATTTTCACATTTTCCATTCAGTTTCATTAGAAACCAGATCCATGTGGATGCACACAATACACAATGATAATGTACCAAGAATGAGAGGTTTCATATGGGTCCCGGACTTCAAAAAGCTCAATAAGGCAATAAAGAATCTATTTATATATTTTTGGATCCAATTGAATTGAATGTTAAACCAATTGTGCTTAATTCTTGTTTGGACCAGCAGTTTTAGAAATAAGTATTTAAAAACAGCACATGCACCATTTTTATTGATGGACATCAAGCAAGATGCAAAACAGGAGAAATCTTTTTTTTTTTTTTTCCTGTGTTCAGCTTCACAAATTTAGGACAAGGACGTTATTATGTAGGACACACAGCCTGAATTAACATGCTGAACAACGCAGAAAGTGAGAACCAAAGTCTCTGATGCTGAATGCGAACATTAAGATCATAACTAATGATGGAAAAGTCAAGACACCAGATGTGATGTGCAGCGTTGAGGTGTGCTTCTAGACTTTATTAAATGACCTTAAACAACAGTGCTTAACGTATGCTTATCACATAAGCCTCATTGTAAAGCTCAAAGCTTGAACACAGATTTGGATTCCTTTGTTGTTTTAGCTCCGCTTCTGTTTGCATGCTAATGTCTGAGATATATATATATTTTTTTTTCACAAGGAGCACCTGTGTGTGATGAGTAATTACATTTTCTCATCTCATATTGTTATCCATGCTAGAAGGCGAATTCAACCTCCACTATTACCTGTGAGTATATGGGGATTTAGGTGTGATATTGTGCCTTGAAGATTAGTTTTTTTTACTCAGGATGTATGAATATGAGAGTTAGATCTAAGCTTATTGATCTGGGAGTTGGAACTGAAGTATTTATGGGTTGACTTTATTCACCATTGTTTTGATATCATTGTTTCTTTGCAGAATTAGGATACAGATTTGTGTCATGCTCTAAAGTTGTTGTTTTTTCATCTAAAATATCTTATGTTATACATGTACACTGAAAGGTTGGTAAAAAAGATTTAAAAAAAACACACCTTTTCATTAAGCTTCCGTTTATTTCACTTTGTTCCGTTATTTCTATCCAAATACACACATGTGTACACCCACACGTTGGTAGGAAACTTTTTGAGTGAAAGCAATAACAGGGATATATAGAAGTTGGATATTTGCTGAGAGAGAATAACATCTGTGTGTGTTTTTGGTGTGCACATTTGCTCACGTCTGTCTAAGTCTGAATGCGTGTGCATCAGTATGACAGCCTTCAGATCACCACTTCTTGGTCAGCTGATTCTCTCCCATCTGAGGTCCTCAGTGCGGATTATAAAACCAATCAGCAGTTCGTGATTGCTGCAGCCAAACCGTGATTGGATCACAACCTGGCCCCTGCCATCAGATCTGCAAAGAGAAAGACTGAGAGATGAGAAGAATAAGATGTGGAGAAAGAAAGAGATGAGAGGAGAGATAAATAAAGACAGCCATCCTAGGGAAGGAGGTAGCAGTGGGTGGATGAGAAAAGAGAAGCAATAGAATAGAATGTGAGAGTGGGATTTTGGTTTTTCTCATCAGCTCTCAGCTTCACAACATATTTGGCATTAAAACATCTTCCATGGTTTTCCATTGATTACTTATCAGTTTTCAATGAATACTTCTGTTTTTAACATTAAAGTACATTTTTCCCAAAGAATATGACCTTATAGCTTCAAGAAAACCTTCCTCTACAAGAAATTTAAAGAACATGTAATTTACAGCAGCAATTACCTTTTGAAAGGTTATTGTGAAATACTTGCATTACCATCAGCACATAGAGAAAATCAGATTAATTTATGTATTCAGAGGGTTAATCTGTGTAAAGGTATTTCTTTTCAGTTGACTGCACAAATGGATTTTGTGTTTATGGATGTAGTGTTTCCCATGTTGCGGGGTCGGGGATTACCTAAATATTTGAAACCGATGGGGTGACAGGAGGTAAAGAGAGTTCGTTCTATGAAATGTGTTCTATATCACATGTTTAGAAATAACATATGAGAAACGCAAACAGCAAGGCTGACACGTGACACATTTATATTTTTTTTTGCAGCACTGTTTCAGATGCAGCACTATTACGGTTCTTTTTAGAGCTAGAATATAAAACATCTCTGCCCTTGAACTGATACTTGGCAAGAAGAACAGAAGCTAAAGCAAAGTGCGAGATTGAGACTGTTAAATAATTTTTGCAGCTAAAGCTAGGTTCTAAAAAAAACTTCAGCACCTAGTTTACCAGAGTTGGCAAAAAGCTGTCAAAAATTCAAATTTCTTAAATTTGAGAAACAAATCAGATCATCTTACCCATATTTTATCACATATAATGTTTATATATGTAGAGGCTGCTATATAGAACATCACAATTACTAAAAAAAACCTCCTTCCAGATGCTTGTATATTTTCATGGACATCATAATATGTTAAATTGTGTCTTTTGATTGAGCAATTGAGTCATTCTTTTCCCTCTGGAATAGTTGTGTAATATGCAACCTTAATGGTTTGAAAAAAGGACGATTCGTTTGTACAAATATTTTAGAGTTTGTTCACAGAGACAATCTTATAGCCTCAAAGTAATTTGATAAGTGTCCCTTAGCTGATTTTAGTCTTACAAAGACCACACTGTTTTTTTAGACCACTCTATCATCAGACATCATGGCTGGCTCTCTACCACAGACTTGGTGGTCTACAAATTTTCACTAGTGTTAGTGCTGAGGCAATTATAGAAGCTGTATAAAACCTAGAGTTCACCCTCACTAAGTTCCGTGTTTGTTCTGTCATCCTTTGAATCCTAATCTTAGATCCTTGCATCCTAATCTTACACACATCTTTTGATGGATAAGTGTAAGATTAGTTCATGAGTCTGACAACAGCAGAGGCAACTCGACGTCCTCATTAGAAATGTACCTTTTTGTTTTTTCCTAATTTGGAAAGACAATGGAAACAGGCAGCAACACCATGGAGCAAACATTACAACATTGATCAGAATCGCTTCAGCCTTTTCTTTTTTGTCACGCAGATAAAAAAAACACACTTGTGGCTGAGTCTGTGTGTACTTTGAGTTACCATACTTTATGCTCACCATAACCGGTTCCTGTGTTTGTTTACCATTGGTGTGCTGTTTGAAAAATCATTTAAATGTAGCTTTTATGCATTTCAACTACCAAGTTCATAAACCTTGGAGAGGCTACAGCACCAGATTAAGGGGACACAGGGAAGATAGTTTCATATCCCCTTGAACAAAGAGTATATACACTACACACCTTGTTAAGCAATGTCGAGCACTACTGAAATTTGCAGCTGTCTGTACATGTTCAAGCCACATTCTTATAAGGATATCTCTCTCAGAACTTGATACCACCTGTTAAGCCTGGTGGTGGTAGCATCATGCTGAGGGTTCTTTACTGCCATCGGTGCTAATGAATTACACAGAGTAGTTAGAATAATAGAAAAGGATGATTGCCTCTAGATTACTGACATTCATATCACACTGGTTTCAAGATGGTTGAAACGAGCATTATTGGATGTTGCAACTGGGCAGTGATCCCAAAATTGGCTCTCAGTTAGAATATATAGACTATTGTTCAGTTTCTGGAATGGGACTGACTTTCCCCTTTCTTAAAATGTATACAGTATGTCTCTAAAGACAAACCAACTAGTTTAAACAAGGTAAAGAATTTCTAACCCACAAAAACAAGACGATAAAGCCATCATTGTATTGTTAACATTTGTATCACAGTAATATAAAGCTCTAACCATAGCTGCACTCTACATTAGTAGCTGCTGCAACTTACCAAAAACTTACATGCAAGTAAATATGCCAACTTTTGATGCCACAGACAAAGCCATCATTATTATTTTTCTTTTTCCAGATACTTTAGAGCTATGGTTGGTAACGTTGGAGAGCTAGCAGGATTTGAAAGCGGCTCTTCCTCTCCCCTCCTCCGTGCCAAAACTAAACCCTCCCCTGCAAACTCGAACGATCATCTCACAGCAGAACTCGGCAAAGCAGAGGGGAGCTGACTCAAACACTTCAATGCATTTGTACTTTAGCCCAAGTACTTCATGTCTCAATCACCTGTAAATAAACAATATTATTATTGTAGCTTTCGAGGAAGTATGATGAGTTTAGCAATAATAAACCATACAAGTTTTAGCAAGTTATTTTTAGCAATACTAGATGTTGTGAATAATTCTGGCAAAGACCAAATCTGAGGAGCGTGAGGGGGAGGAACAGAGATGAAGGCATATAAGAGTTTTTTTCCATCGGACCAAATGGCAGGGATTGGTTCGTTTTTCGAAGCTAACAGGCATCTGATTTCTTTTGTTCCCTTTTCTGAATATATAAGGTATTGATTACTCTCAGGATGGAAGAACTATTTCACTCAATATAACAAAAAGTGTTTCTGAACAGGATTACCAACTATAGCGTTAAGGTCATTGTTTACCCTTATCATTCCTAACGAATTCCAAGGCAACACCCCACAGTTGTTGTTGTTTTAATTTTGTCTGTATTTTTACACAAACTGGCAGATGTATTTTATTTTTGCAGAATCCAATCCCATTCTCATAAGCATATTATGTTGTTTTGTGAAGCACCTGTGAACCTCAATGGAAACTTCAGGTTCCAAAAGTTGAAGCCAGTTACAGAGCAGATGTCATTGTTTACAAGCAAACACATAAAACTGTTCAGTCTTATTACCAGTGATATGATGAAACCACCTGATAGCAGTTCAGAGTGGGCAGATGGCACATGTAAGACAGCACCAATGAATAGAAAGAGTCAGGATGGCAGCGGATTGAGTATGGAAGGGGTGAAGGGCGAGAACAAGGACAGAAGCAGCCATGGTTGTATCAAATGAGGTCCGTTATATCAGAATATGTCCCTTCATTAAAGTTAGCAATTTGCAAAAACTAAAAAAAATAACAACTAACTGAAATAAAAATGAAAACTGGACTTTGCCAAATTGAAAACTTACCAAAACTGTAACTAAATAAAACTTACTGAATTTTAAGAGAGAATTTAGCTAGTTTTTGTCTATGTCTTTATCACAATGTATTAATATAAGTTCTAGTTTCAAATGTCTGCTTTTGTTGTTTTTTTTCCTGTACCACATTTTGCAAGCAGATGGCAGGTATAGCAGTCAGATATTTGTGTTGCTGCAGCTGTCTTTCCTTATTTTATTTTTATTATACTTATTTTTTTCTTGCTCTCAGTACGTAAATCAGGATTAAAACTAAACTGATACTAAGCATTTATTAAAATATGCAACTAAACTAGCTAACTAGTACTAGAAACAGATCAAAACTCAAACAGAACTGAAAGTGAAAAGTCACTGAATTAAAAAAAAACTAAAATCTTGCTTAATAGTCTGGCTTCTTGAGAATAGGCTTCAAATAATTTCCTTCTCTCTCTCTCTCTCTCTCTCTCTGTATATATACATGCATGTGTGTGTGTATATATATAGATATATACATTACATACTGTGCGAATTGAAATCAACAATCAGCTCATTTTATTATCAGCTGTTGCTATGTGTGTTTTTCACACAGTCTGCCCACATATGAACAAACTATATTTGAGCACGTGATCAAAGTTTTGTTTTGGTATTAAACGAAATTCATACCTAAAACACAGTGATACCATATTCTTTAAAAAAAATAATCCAGTTTCTGCAGCTCCTTACACCATCATTTCATCTACTGTTGCAAGTAGATTGAGAACAAGTGTTCACGTTCCCTGCCTTTTATTTAAGCTTCTGAATGGAGATGGGGGGGAGGTATAACACAAAACACAGAGGGTGGTCACTGACCCATTTTAAAAATCACGGCCGTCAGGTCAAAATTTTGCTTCCAAAGTCAAATGGTCCCAGATGGCAGGATACCTGGGCTGTGTTGATCCACCCCTTTGCTCAACTGGAATTAGGACACTATGTAGTGGCACTGGGAACGTAATGAGAGGGGGGGTGATGTTTGGTCCAAGGTTGGCAAAGCTTGGGAGGATGACTTGCTGGCTAATGGGCAAACAGATGGTTATGTTCTCTCCAGGTTGTTCAGGTACAAACATGACCATTCTGAGATAAGCATTAGTCCATCTTTTTCTCCTGGATTGGCACAAGATTAAATCCAACCTCAATAGTAAGTATATGAGTTTGCTGAATTAGGGCAGCATCAATATAAAAAGCACCAAACA